>JAYKAV010002943.1:407963-662268 GCA_035582835.1 Phoebastria nigripes
CCCCCCCCCCACTAGAAAATCCTCTCTCATTATCTTGACTGATTGCTTCGATTAGCAAGCAACTCAGTCACTCACATTATGTTCTATGCTTCAATTCCAGGAAGGTAAAGGTTCAGTGATATACTTCAGGTTTACTTAATTAGAAGGAAAATTAACTTAAATGCTCTATGGACACAGTGCTGGAGTAGACTGCCTGAATAATGCTCATATACTGTTTGCACCAGCCAAGACCTTCCTTGATCACWGACTGCTTTCTCTATATATTTATAGAGACATATTTCTCTTTATATTTACCTCAGAACAACAGATGGGTAATGGAGATCTCCACTACAAATGCTGGGAGTTTAAGATCTGGAGCCAGTAAAACATCCACTATTATGTAACTCATTGAATCAAAATAGCCCAGTTACTTTTAGAGTGATTATTTTCTGATCATTGTGATTTAGTCTCAATACTGAGACCCCAGCAGGGCCATGTTCTTGGTGCTAAGGCCCTGATGGAGAAGCAACCCTAAGAATTGTTGACTGACTGTGTGTAGGTAGATGATTTGTTTGTTTGTTTGTTTTCCAATGCCTCCAACCCTACATCCAATGATATTTGCTTTAGTAAAACTAATGATTCTTCAAATTTAACTTTTTTTTTTTTAAGTACTTAAATACAAAGATTAATTTCGACCTTTTTTCCCTTAAATTATATGAAATACTGTTTACATTTTATCTGCCAATGCACTTTTGTCAGTTACCACTGGTTCTATGTTGCATTTAGCCTATCAAATTCCATGTCTAGAGTTCAAACAATTTAGTCATCCAATTTTCTTACTGCATTTCAGATTTTTATACCAGTTCAGGTTTTCTAGATCTAGAAAATGGACTGGGGTGCATATGCATACAAGAACAGGCAGCAGTACTTTCTGGAGTTTCCTCTTCCTTCACAATTCTGAAAACTGGTCAGCAAGACTGAGACCTGCTGTATGCTTGACACATCACATGATTTAATCACAGGAGTGTACCACAATGTGAATAATGTCTTCCAAATCTACGGTAAATATGTAAATTATACTCTTGAGAACATAATAAAAGTTGTACTAAACATTAAAGGGAGAAAACATGTTAGAGTACTGCACGTCAGTAATTTGGCTGGCTATTACCAGTCTGGTTATTTTTCTGAAGGGAAAAAAAGAGGAGAAAAACAAAAATTGATTTTGTGGCTTTTTTTTTTTTTTTTTAAACTGTACATTAGAATAGGTAACAAAATTACATGAACATGTTTATTGTAGCCAATTTTGGTTCTTCAATCTGTTCTGTATTTAGAAATGGATTTACACACCCCTCAGCAATTATCAGAGGTGGAATGTTTTCAGGGAGAAAAATATTTTATGTTGAAAAGTGACATTTTTTCCATTGCTTAAAATATAACTTTATTAACATGTGTGAGGAAGAAGACAGAACTTACATGTTACTAAACTTATTTTGCATCAGCAAAGATATAACTGCACCATCTACAGGAACAGCCACTCAAAAAAGAAGCTTGCCAGACACATCACAGTTATGATCTGTTTTCTTTTCTCAATATAAGGGAGACTTGCAGTAGCTCTTATGTCATTAGGAAGTAAGTCAATGAACACTAGCAAATTTTGAGTAACAACCCAGTATAAGAGGTCACTGATAAAGTAAGGGTTGGAATAGTTCAAGCTACTTTATCAATAGCAGAATATTGCAAAGCCCCTCAGCACAAAGAAGTACAATTCACATGTAGTTTAAATCTCATGTAGCTTTCAAGTATGAAAGCCATACAGAAAACCTAATTAAAATTACAGTAAAGCCAAGAGTCTGCATAAAATCCATAGAGGTTTTTAAAACATTTGTAGAGTTTGTTAAAAAAAAACAAAAACAAAAACAACACTCAGATATGTCTTACAGTGTACCTCAGGTTTTTATCAGAAGTCATATCACACATGCTAAGAAGGGTCAGGGTAACCTAAAACAATACCTGGAGATATGAAAAAAAGGAATGTAGGGTTGGAGGCACTGGAAAACAAACAAAAAAATCACCTACCTACACACAGTCAAGTCAACAATTCTTAGGGTCGCTTCTCCATCAGGGCCTCAGCACCAAGAACATGGCCCTGCTGTAGCCAACTCACCTTCAAACATGGAAGAAACATCTTAGTGTGGATACACATTAAAAAAAGATCCCTGGAATGGTCAGGTATTACTTAGCATTACACAATATTTTCCACAACAACTAACCACTCTCCACCTACAAAAAACTTTCTACACCTTCTTGAGGAAGGTGACAGCTTTATGTAAGACAGCTAATCCTGATCCTAGTTTYGTCAGGATTTCTAACTACAAGGTCGAGAAATTAAGGAGTCTGTATATACTCACTTTCCAAAAAAATATCTGCCATGTGATACCACGAGAAAGATTCACTCCTTAAGCAATTGGCAATTTAAACTGTTCTCAACAGTTTCTAGACAGTGTTTGAAACAAAGAATCACGGATCCTTACAGGAAGGCTACCTGAGAAAACACAGGTTTTTTGCAATGTAAGAAATCCATAAAAGTCAAATTTGAACAGTAAAATGAACAGCAGTGTAAAAAAATCTTCAGGATCAGCAATAGCTTTAACTATTAGGTATTTATTTTTAAGCTTCTTAACAGTAACACCATTTAAAAGTAGAACAAAAAAATGAGGAGACAAAGATCCTGTTTTCTGTGGGATTCAGACTTTTTTTTTCCCCCCAAGACAACACTAAGCTTCAGGTTCTTACTAGTAGAATAGTAGTAATTATAAGATGCTGTCATGCACTATAAGCAATCGTTAATGGCCTTTCTTATGCTTTTTCCAAGTAAATGAACTATCCCATCTCTACTCAACAGCATCAGTTAAACTCTCTACTGAAGTGACTATTATCCACTATTTTGCTAAAAACAGCCCTTCACCTTCCGCCTTTTACCCCATTTGGAAATGCCATGTGAAATCTTAGTTCTTCTTAGCTCTCAACTTTTAGATAAACCTGAGCTTTGAAAAACCTCTGGAAGCATCTGAGTACCTAAAAAGAAGGTGAATCTAAAAGGAAACAAACCCAGCCCTTTGAGAAGAGGTTGGAATAGCAAGTACGCACATTAAAGTGGAGGAAGAAGCCACAGGGAATATTATGGATAAATAGTAGAATATTTACCATTTTAGAAAAGGGAGAAAGTGGGTTCTACAGGACAGGGATATGGAAAGCAGATCAGAAGGCTTCTGCTTATCTCAGAAATTATGAAATACTTAATTGTTTTACAAGTGAAAACTAGCACAGCAAGATTGAGTAGTTTTTAAGAAACACGATACATTCGGATGCAGAGCATTTTAAGAATCTGAAGATAAATAACGAAGTAGCCTAATGAAGAAGAGTTAAACAGACTGCATAAATTATGTTGGACAGATTATTTCTAGAAAATTACATTGTCACAAATGTGACCTACCTATAACATCAAAGAAGTGCTGAAACCTCATGTAAGCAGAAGCAGTTTGGACCAGCTGTCATTCATTATGGGTTTCTAGCTTAGCTGAGGGTTAGACCCTCAAGTCTCTGTTGACAGATGTTTGAGTAATACTTTATTTGGTTGCTTTTGGAAGAAAGGGCTGAAATGATTGCCTTTGCTGACAGGAATCTTAACAGTAACTTGAATTTGCAATGGTACCTGTTTCTCACAGGTCATCTGATGCAATTTCAGCTATGTAATAAGTAGCTTTGAATCTTCCTCAATTTCGTCAACGAGACTTCCGAGTAGCCTTAAGGTCTCAGGCAGACAAGTTGTTAAAGTACCAGACAGAGGGCCTCAGAAACCCAAAAGAAAGAGGAAAAAAATGCATGAAGTCTTTCATACTAAACAGACACCATGGTTAAGTGAGCTGAGTGGTCAGTTTAAAGGTGTTTATCTTTTTAATGGGAGTTTAAATGTAAAATCATTACCCCTAAGTTAAAGCTGTTATTAAGTACCAAGAAGTAAGTTATGTTACACCACTAACAGTATGAAATTAAGTTCCCTTTGAAGGGTGCTGCACTCAATTTAAAGTTGCAGTTTTTGCAATTATGTGAGAAGTAGACACATTCCTAAGAATCCATCAAGTTTATCTACATTGTATTTTTGCACTTTTCCGTGACAAATGTCTAATTTTCTTCACATCACATAAACATTAGATATGCAATACCCTCAAAGGACTCAAAAGGAGAAGCAGAAGCCTTCTTCAGCATCTTCATTTTAAAGGGATATTTAAGTGAGAATTTCTGTTTAATACTATGCTTCCAATATCCTCCATTAAGGATCACAGTACATATAGAGCTAACATGCCAAAAAGAACCCAATGTTTAACCTAAGAAAGGTAAAAAGGAAGTGAAAAGATAAAATTGTTTTGCCTGTATAAATCGGGGAGAACAGGTAAAGAAACAGAAATATACGGATATACAAGGCTGTAATTTGGAAAATTCCTGAATTTTTTGAATTTTTCTTTCAGACAATTCTCTGAAATTTCTGAAGTGACATTTTGTTAAGGGTCAGATAACATACTGATAGGCTCACTGTTTTCCAGTAAAAACTTAGAAAAACTAGCAGGAAACAAAGTGTAAAAGACAACAAAAAGCTGAAGTAAACTTACAAGAAGGCTGTTAGGACAGAGTTTTAATGCGTACTATCCTTTTCACAGGTTTAGCTGAGCAGCTACCGCTAGAAAGTAGAAATATCAAATCCAAATCTATTCATAAATGTTCTGGAAGAGGTGATTATCCTGTGATATGATATTTTTTGCTGATAACATTCAGGTTGTTAAGATGAGAAATACTGAAAAAAAATATTTACTGAAAATTCTACCCGAGTGAAAAAAATTGCTGACAAAATTCAACGCTGACAAACATAAAACAAGATCTATGACAACTCTAACTTTGCAGTGATGGGTTCTGAGTTGATTCTCCCTATCCAAAAGAGAGATACTGATGGGTCTAAGAGGCAAAATAGCCCCTTTTGAAAATCTCAGGAGACATTACATTTTGCTATGAAGAATTCAGGTCTCAGACAGAAAATAAAAAATGGAAGATGAGAATATGATTTATACAGAATCCCAGACTAACACTTACCTCTTTAAATAACACTGGAAATACTCATGCTAGTTTCCTGCTGACCTGTTTATGTTCTGCAAGCATTGTTTTCATACTTGAAGTTTCTTGTCTACCTATTTTGTCTCTACTCTTTCTCTCCAGTCATGCAATTTATACAAATATAGTCACAATTTTACTGGTATGCACAACTACAGCTTCCCTGGGATATTTCCCAGCATTACCTTTTCTAGGCCGTCACCTCTCTCATGGTTCATGTTCTGCAAGTGCCTGCAGAAAGTCCACAGTGGTCTCCCTTTTCTGAAAAATATTTTAAGTGATGTAGAATCTCTACCAATACAACAGGATGAGGTAACAAGAGCAGCACTTTTGCTATGGTACTTGACTGATCCTGTTTGTTTATTCCCTCTATTTCTTGTAGATACACTGGAACACAAAACCCATCACAGTAGTAGCTGTCTCCTTCTGAAATGCAAGGCATAAAAAAGTATTGGCAAGTAAAATACTCACATATTCACCTGATACAGTAATAAACACAATTAATAATTCCTTCCTTACTGAAGGAGAGAAAAATGGATCAGCTTAAGCACAATGTTATTCAAAGAAGATAATGCAAGGGCTTAAAGTAATAGGTATGCTCAAAGCCATATTAGAATAATATGGCTGGAAACAGTATTTCTGGCATTTCTTAAAGCTCTTGCTTTTGGATTCTTTTTCTTTCAAATAATCACAGAGTAAATTCTGTTTATCCTAAAATATGGGCAGTGTTGAGCTTTTTCTTTTTTCCATTTTCAACAACAGGAAGTATGAAGATAAAACTAGAAAGGAAAATCTGCTTCTGCTACCAGTGAGCTCCTTCTCCTCCCTTCTCCCAGACAGGTATTCCAGACATTAAATGCAAGAAGCAGTTTCTGAAACAGAAAAGCATAGCTTCGATTTGTAAAGAAGGAAAACATTAGCAGGCCGGGTATGAGGAAAGTAGAGGAAAGGATGAGAAAGTGGATTAAAACTCCCTTCCAGCTACAAAAATAGTTCTAACTGAACTTACGATAAGGACTGTGACTTACCTGCTAATAACGATAATAAGCGAGCTGGAACTAACTGGGTCTATCCATCATTATGTGCAATAGTGTATTCGTCATTGACATCAAGAAAATCTTTCTTATCAAGGGAGTGGATACACATTTAGAGATGCAAGAAATGCAAAACAGCAATTTCTATAGAGATTTTAAGAAAATATTCTTGGGTATCTTCTCTTAAAAGTTAGAAAAAATTAAACAAATTATAGGGATCATATCTGCAACACAGGCTCAGTGTTACAAATAAGGACCCACATGAAGAATAAAAAGTGAAAATAAAATTTAATTTCTCTTAAAAAGAAAACCCCACAATTTTGAAATATTCTCTATATTGCAGACAGCTTTATAATTTTAAAATTGAAGAACTTAAGCTTTTTATAAGCAGCTGTATAATTTAACATGTTTATCTGAAGTTCATATTTCTAAGCTATTGAGAACTTTTATGTGGAAAAAGGGCTGATTTTGTCAGCTTATTGGGAAGTTCTTTAGTCTTTAATCTTTTCCCAAACACAAAGGCCTTGCTGCAAACTTGCACCATCGCTCTATTATTCAAAGCTGTTCTTATCTTCTCTATGACTTACAGAACTGCAGCTAACCTTTTTCCTGATAAGACAATGTTGGCTACTGTTATCTGCAAAAAGCAGCAAACGTCAATCTTTTACGAAAAAAAATGTAGCTTAAAGACTAAACTGTTTATATTATAGTAGACACATCTGTCTACGTTTGCCAAAAAACTACATTGAAATAGAAAACATGTATCATAATTTATATGCTTTATTTAGATGAACATGCTATAGGTTCTATTTGCAGAGTCAACTTTTTATTTTGTATCATGACTAACACTGGAGCAACAAAAATAGAATGATCCTCTAGTAAATTATCTGACTTAAAGTTCAGATTTAAAAGCATTATTTTTGCATGAATAGCGGGCTTACTTTACATGGAACAGGATATTATTCCTTTAATCACTCCAAATACAACTTGAATTTTTAACAGGAAAGCACTGAGCCTATTTTAAAATAGAAATCTTGAGTTCAGGTAAGTTCAAGCTTAGCAAAAACTCATTAGTTTTAAGGTGTTATGAAAAAACTCAAGGGTAAGCAAGGATTATTCCTTACTTGATTTTACCATTTCTGTTAAAAACTAATATTAAACTAAGCTATGTTTTGAACCTTTTTCTTCATATTTTTAAACATATTTTTCCCTTTAGTTCCCACAGGAAAACACATAAAAAATACATATAATAACAATCATTGTGGGATACGTGGGATATTACAACTGCGTAACATGAACTACTGAGAATACCAGTTAACTTTAGATCCCACATTCAGTTAACGATGTATATGTTGCTGTCCAAGTTGTTAAGACTAGAGTTATCAAAGTAGCGTGGTTATCAGCAAAAGCACAGGTACAGCAACAGAGGTTGGCATGTTCTGGCCAACAGACTTCCTGGGTCTCGTAGCCTGTGCTGACCTCAACATTACAGCCCTGGTAACAAGTCAGGACCTGAGCTACTTAATTTACTGATAACTTAGGTATGCTTACATAGGCTACAGTTACAGTTTTATTTAAATGGACTAGGAGTGAAAAGACCAAAGATTACCTGAGCTAGCTTACTCTGCTGAGTACACCTGGGGTTTAAGTGTCCACATTAAAGCTTACTCTGGTAGACAACAAAAAAACTCCAATCTTTCTTCCCCCCTCCAAAAATTGAATACATAAGCATAACAGAAATAAATACTGTTAGCATACCTGATGGGACTCACACTGTGAGAAAAACACAGAAGACACTGCAAACGAAAAAAGAGCCAAATGAGTAATCAAGACAACTTAACTGAGGTGGATGTCTCTAAAGTTAGCTATGTGCTAAAGTGTGCTGCTGAGGGTCAGCACAGGTCTGAAAGGTCTATTACCTAAAGCCCAAAAACCCTCTCTGACACCTATGCAATTTTAAATAACCTGTCAAATTAAAGTTGTCTCCTCTCATTTACAGGTCTGTGACTTGTACAAGATTCGAGATACCGACTGTCACATTCCGTCCTCACATTGACTAAAGGTCTATGACATAATTTGCTGAAGCAATATTACTGTCCTAGTACTGGGACAGTACTCGTCAAATAACCTGTAGCACTTTAAAAGCCTGCAAGAAAATACAGAAACAGACTTACACAGTAGATAAGGTTGGAGTAGAATAAAGTATACAAACAATGATATCTGATAATGAGAAGACACACAACAGGTTCCCTGAGAGGCTGCAGCAGTATGGTTTGATTATCTGGTAAGCCAACCTGGTCCTGGTCCTGCTGCTTTTCTCAGGAACTCCTGACATTCCTGCATAGGTGTTCGGCTGTAATGGTTCCCTGCAGGGTCAAAACACTTGTTTTTAAGATGAAACATGGAACTCTGGAACAGTTCTCTTAAGGTAAGAAAAGGCATCAGAGAGCAACTGAAAGCTTGCAGTCAACCGTGGGGAAAGGACCAGGATCTTTAAGCAGTATGCATCTGTTACATCAGTTCAACCATACGGCCACAAGAACCTAAATAAGGAATGGCTGGAACTCCTTTTGCTGTATTTCAGAGGCTTGAAAATATTTCATTTTGTGTGCTAATCATTATTTTAGCAGTGAGCTTTACTGTGCCAGTGTTTGGTTTTCCTTAATGATCTGTTTATTTCTCCTTTTTCACCCCATTACAAAATGAAATAGTTTAGAAAGCACTGGAAGATATTTAAAGATTAATGAAAGTGACTGAATGTTACTAATTCACCGATCAAAGGAGAGTGCTTTGTGTGCTTTATAGAGCTAGGAACAATGATGGTATTTATTAATTGTTACACTTACTACTACAATGTTTTATTATTACACAGCCATGTAGTCATGGCTGTCTTCTTCAGACAGGAAAAGAAAAATATAGACATATACCAGAACACACAACTCCAGCTGGCCAGCAACACCTAAACCCCCCACCCTGCCAAAAAAAAACCAACAATGCTTTAGTTCTCATTGTATTCAAGGTGACTGTGATATCTGTGATACTAGGTCTGACCTCATATATATCCTAAAACATTACAGCACTCAAAAATCACCACAGCAGACCTAAGAAGGTTGGGAAGAACCTCTCTGAGGAGGTACTATAATAGGAGACAAAGTACCAAAGTATTCACTCACCTCATAAATCATAAAAGAGGCAAATTAACCTGTGCAGGCAAGCTATTAACAAGAAAGTCCTTAGTAGTGAAGGGATTTTTAGTCCCCAGAAAACCGACGGTGACGTGCAATAAATATTGTAATGCAACAATATCACAGACTATTACCGCCAAAGAGGATACCCACCCCACGCTCGCTTCTGGGTACCCCCAACTGCTTACTCCTGTCCTCTCCCTCCAGTGTTGCCTTGCCTTTGTGCCTAGCCAGTTTGGCTGAAATCTGCTTTTCTCTTGCATGTGGTCTCCCCCCAGCTGAACTGACCCAGTTCACACTGTTCCGTGTGCACAGCTTCCTGATAGATAAGCCAATTCATTAAGAGAGACCAGTGTCAGGGCAGAACCTCATGGGAAAGAGGGCTGCTGGTTTTGGCTTATCAAAAGTGACGTGCCTCCAACAAGCTTCTGCAATGGTGGTTGCCTCATTAGCTGAGATAGGTCCAAACAAGGCTAAAAAGCAAAAATCAACTTCATGCAGCAGAGAAAGTAAAATAACTGAGATCTTTAACACTCCATCTGTGAGTCAGAGGGGACCCTGACCCTGAATAGCTGTCAGTATGGGTGTCGGCAAAGGAGGAAAAACATACCAATAAAGAATTTATATTAAAATTTGCATTAAATTTGTATTGAAATATTAGCATAAATTAATATTAGCAATGAACATTGGACAATATATTTTTTTAGAGAAACAAAAATCCCATTCCATCCCCCCCAAGCCCTCAATACACCTCACCAATCATGCATGCACGGGACACAAATTCCTCCTTGACCTTGCTGGCTGTGTTCTAAAGCATGAGATTTTGATATTTATGTTTTAGTGGAGAGCTAAAAGTGTTCTGATGAAAACATGGAGAATGCAGAGGGGATTACCTAAATCCTGGAAGCAGAACAACAACAACAAAAAAGGCTTTGAACAGAAACACAAATTCAGATTCCAAGTCCAACCACCTCCATCCAAAGGGATACAGCCTCATTTTTTTTTCCTCAAGTACAAATCAGAATTATGTCAAACACTTTCATTTTTACACCACTGCTCACCACTGTCCCAGTTTTAGAGGGGTTCCTGGGTGGAAAGTTTGCTGAACTTCTGAGGTGTCTAGGAGTCTGAACCATCTCCTCTCCTTCCACACATCACCTTTGAAGATTAATTTGTAATCATCATTTTGCCTTGGTCATGAAAAGAGCTATTCCATTGTATTATCAGTATGACCATCATACTACAGTGTATTTTCCCTACTCATTTGAGATGTTTTAATTTCAAATAGTTCTCAGTATTAGTATACTTTTAATTAAATGCACTCCCTTTGTATTTCATGTTGCTTGATTGTCAGACACATTACATTGTGAATCTAACTTTTTAAGCATTATTTGAATAAAATACGTCCTCCTGATGCCTGCTTTTGGTTCATCCAGAGCCTTTTTCCTGCTTCCCTTGTAGTTTCATTTTTATCTCATCCAGAAGAATCTCCTGCAACCAGGAAAGACCTCCATATTCTGGGCATACATTTTTCAAGGCCATAAACATCTCTGCTAGGACTTCAGTTTGCTCTTTACTCAAGACAGCTTCTCTCCTTAAGCAAGAAGTGATTCATGATGATGAGTAATCTAACTTGTTGCTAAGATGAAACTGTACCTGTACAGCAAAGCTCACAAATCTTTCCAGAACACCTACAGATCATTGCAGCTTCTCGTAGTTCTAGATCAGTATTAGTTAGTACATATTTATGTCAATCTTTTAAGTTGGGGGCAAGACCATCAGAAAACTCACTAAATCAAAATCCAGAAGTATATCAAAGCCATGCCTGTAACAAAAATACTTTCACTCAAGGCCAAGGTCGTGAAATCAACTATGAAATAACTAAAGACACTAATCTCTTTCAGTGCCCTCCCAATCACTAGAACAATTGCTTTTTTTTTTTTTAATGCTAAAATAACATAACAATTGTATCCCTTCCCTCTGTAGAGGTATGAGGATATTTTATACTGAAAACAATTTATGATCAGTGCATCAACGCAGTATTATGCAAGTCAAAGTCAGCTTCAAATGAAAAGTTTTAACAGGTTTTAATATGACATTCAATCACAAAATACTTAAGAGCAATAAATTGTTTGCTGGTACATCTTCATGAAAAAGGCTACATGTAATATAGAGAATACAGAAATGTTCCAACAGTGATGTGCGCAAAAACCTACAGAAAACTTGAGTTAATGGTCTTAAATTGCTGTATCACAGCGTAAAAAGGAAATTTGATAAAGCATTCAGGCTAGCAATCTCCCACCATATCAGCACCTATTTTTCTGTAGTTCACACAAAAGCACAACTACTTTATCTGAAATTATGACAGCTGTCAACTACTTTTATAACTACAAGAAGCTGGAGCTTAAGTTACTACTAATACATAAACTCAAGTAAGTTCATGAACTCACCCTTTAGTTCCTTCCATAGGTTCCAATGGAATGGTTTCAATTAAGAGAACTCTTAAAAACAGACGACATTTTTTTCCATTAGCTTTTTTCTTAAGTAATTCTTAAAGTGGGCATAAACAATGAACCAAACCACATAATACTCTCATGAGGAAAACAAAGGGAATCACTTAATTTTACAGATGGAAAAAGCAGACATAAAGAAGCTGCTATAAATGACTTATGCAATGATATAGGGATAAAGACCCTGTGTAATCCCAGATCATGAGTCAGTATGATAGGAAAGGCATAGCATATTCAACTTGATCACCTATGAAACAAATGAACATGCATTACTAAAAATAACTGGAGAGTCTTCATGTATATTAAAACTCACTTATATTGATAGAAATGAAATGCTTTGAACTACATTAATTATATTGTCTAGCTTATCACTTTACAGTTAAACTAAGGTTGAGAGGAAGATTTGTTTCACATTTTTATAATACAGTGTGATCACCTATATGAAATATTATTTTAAATGCCTTACATGCACATGTATGTTTATAACACAATACAAAAGTTTTCCAAACATATTCTCTGAGGATTGGTTTTGCATTTGCCTGTACATTTTATGGTCATTTTACATAGCAACAGGGAAGAAATTTTTTTTTTTTTCCCCTCCTTCCAAACACAATGAAAAATATGCCTCTAAATCCACAAAAATTGACCAGGAGAAAAAAAAAAATCAGAAGCACATGTAATAAATAGAGCTATTTTAACACTTGAAAACTGACCCAATTCCAAAATGTAGATTCCCTTTAATTCTATTTTCCATGTTTTTTCAGACACACATTTGCCCCTTCATTCAGTCAGTTCAAACATAAATTAAACAAACATGCAATAAACAAGTTTTTATGAATACGTACACTGGGACTTTGCATAGGAACTTCTACACTTCTAGCTCACTATGGGCTCAGAGAACAAAACCTTCAGCAGTAAAACACTAACTTGACCCATTCTCCTTCCTGCTGCCCAGTTAGTTGTTGACACCACAGCATGCTGCTCCAACTGAAAGTTCAGACACAAATGTTTATATGCAATGTCATAAGCTGGATCACAGGGATGATGTGGATAGAAAAAAAAAAACGAAACACCCAAAAAACCCCAATACCACTCACAGCGTATTTTCAGAAGAGTATACTTAAGTCACATCAGTTACAAAACACAGCTCATAGCATAGTCAGATGGGAATGAGCAGCAGTGGGAGGAAATCCTTTAAGCTGCCAAAAACTTCAGCTTTGTGAAACTATTCTCAGCATTCATGGAAAGTATTCAAGGCTCTCTAACTGCAGTTCTCTTAATCCCAGTTCATATTTCAACATGCACTCGAAGTGCAACAACTCCAGGTAAGATGAGAATAGACATACAAGTGTGAAAGTTTATGAAGACCTTGCAGTATGTTTTAGAAATATAATTGTGGCTTTGATTAAAATACCCTGAGGTATAATATTCTTTGATATTGCTTATGCTAAAAATTAATCATTATAAACCTAACATTGGCAAAATTATATTTCTGCTGATTCCAGAGCCTATCATCAAAAGTTATTTTGCTTTATGGCATATGAAGCTTCCTTTACGATAACTGGAAAGGTAAAGGGGAGGGGAAAATCAACACACATTGCTGTATTAGAACATCAGTGCTCCACACTACTGCTTATTGTTGTTAACCTATAATTAGAGCAGTTTTCTCCCAGATAGTAAAAAAGCCTCACTAATTCCAAATCAAGCATCTGCTCTGGATAGAGCCTAAAGAGGATGAGTTTTGTAACCATAGATATAGCACCTTTCTCTCTTAGATAAGGTCACATTGCATAAACAAAGCTACTAAGTTTACTACACCTCATGAAATAAGCTGTAGGATGCTCAAGTGAAAGAATATCACAGTTTTAGTATGACTTCTTTACCCCATTTGGAACACTCAAGTCACAAGTGTTTTAATTAGTAGCCTTGTATTAATTGCATCATCCTAAGCATCCTACAAAGAACACAACATAGACCTCTATCACACAGAAATCTACCTAGATACCACAGAAGCAACACACTATCATTAAACAGTTTTTGCAGATTTAATACCTTTCCTGAAGAAGTGTATTTTGCTGTCTGAGGATTATAAGTGAACTACTTAGATTTTCACCACACAGAGTTAAAAAAAGATCCTAGAAAGAAACTATAGGTGGCATAAAGTGTTTGGAAAGATAACTGTAATATCAAATAAATAATTTTAAGGTGGAATATATTACAACTGCAACTGTTCAAAATGATGGTTAACTTCCAATGTCAAAACAAGCAGCTGATGGAAAAACCTGTTTTAACCCCTGTTCACTGCTGATTAGTAAAGAATTTTAAGCATCTCCAATAAAAAGTAACTAAGTAAACTCCACAAGTATTAGTAGCTTCTCATACATTTTGATCATCTTCCTCTTCTCTTTCTCCAGAAAACCTAACCTTTACAAGACAAGAATGCACTTCTCAAACTTCAGTGTGTCCATATCCTTGATTTTAGCTTTTCATTTCTATAACAAAATAAAAATAGATACAATAGATCAAACAAAAAAGCCAATGAGCAAGGGAAGGGAGCGGGGGGAAAGAACAAAATAGCCATTAGAAAAAATTTGGGTTTAGTATGAGCAATAGGCTTATAGGCTGGTTGTATCGCAGGCTGTAATACCAACTTTAGCAACACATAAAATTTGCTGTGAAGCCATATGGGCACCAGATAGCTATCCCCACAACTCAACACATACTCTTGTTTAAGAAATTAAAAAGAATAGCTTATTTGAAAGAACTATCACCTATTTGATACTCCACAGAGAGAGAAGAAAACTGCCACTCTTATCAGGTATAGCTAAATTGAAGTCATAACACAACATGCTACCAGCAGCTTAAGCTAAAAAAGAAAAAAAAAAAAAAAAAAAAAAAAAAAAAAAAAAAAAAAAAAAAAGCAGTATTTTTCACATTGGAATATTTCTTCAAAATGCCATAATAAATATACCACATTACCAGAAAAAAGGAGTAACAAAATTATTTTTATATTACAATTCAAACAAAGTGGCTCTACTAATCACTGCTAGACTGACAGGGAAAGAAAAACAAGTAACCTCCCTCCCCCGAGTCTAGATTTCAGTTCTGCAAATTCCATGAGAGATTTTCTCCTTAAGGGAACTGATTTCGAGACAACAAGTATTCTGTATCAGGCAAATTTAAAAGAAAGTAAAACTTCAAAAAACATTTTCAGTCCAGGCTTCTTCTGCACCATGTTTGCTGTTGGACTAGAAACTGAATTGAGCCTGACATGGGATACAAGCCTAAACCAGGACAGGAACACATAAAAGAACTCCAAGAATAAGCATAAAAAAATTGGATACACTTATAAAGAAATAGGACACACTTAGTAATTAAGGCTTTGAGCTTTGAATACACTTCTGATGATGCAAAACAATTCCAAGTTAGGCATAAACACCAGGATATAACTGAACTCAGCCTGTGTCATACTTAGGTACAACCAAACTTGAGTGATCTGCAATACAATTTAAGTATCAGATCTTAAACATCAAAAGTAACATCATAAAGAATTTATTCTAGTGTCATAACTGCAATAATTTTCTTGGTATTTATGACTCAGAGCGCTAGAATTCCACAACATGTAGCAGTATATACACAAACTGAAAAAAACCTAAAAGAGGTTATCAGACTGCTTTTCAGTATCATGGATTTGGGGTGAGAGGATTCTTATTATGTTTTCTATAGCATGTTTTAATTTCAGTAAACAAATTAAAGTGCATACTGATGTTAAATATGGCAGAGTAAAAAAAAAAAAAAAATCTTAATAGGAATCCTGTAAGTTTTAACAGATTTAGAATCTTGCTAAAAAAATCAGGTTAAAAAGTATTTTTTTGTAGAAGCTTCAGTTCTAGCATTCTACTTTAATACAATTATGCTTCACTATACCACATAATGCATAAATACTTTCAGTTATATAAGGTGGAATTATCCTATTGATGTTTAAGGAAATGAAGTTTTAAAAACAATTCTTAACTATAAAATTAATAATATATATTTTTAAACTAATAATTAAATTCAGTAACTTTAAGAAACAGCAGTAGTTCCATTAATGACTTATAATCATAGAGCATATATCTTGAACAACAGGAATTTTTTCCAAGTCATTGGAGAGAACTAGGCATGATAGAAACTATAGTGAGGAATATTCTCTGGATTTATTTAATTCGTGTTTTGGAAGGTATCTAACATTTCCTGTCACTCAGCAAGATCCACCCATGCAACTGTTTGCACATGTAGAACGCCAACGCTTTAACTGTTGTGACAATGCTTGAAGTAGCATTGTATCAGTAATTATTCAAAAACTGTTGCTATTTTCAGTCATGACACGTATTTCCAGCATCGCACTGCTTTGGTGAAGTTTTACTGTGACATATACCGTTACTAGTACTAATTGTTTCCAATGATAGAACTGAATTTAAAAAAAAAAAAAAAAAAATTATAACTCAAAGATGTAAAGAGGGTTTCAATGCACTATGAATATTTCTTTTTCAGAAGATGGTACCATCTTCCAAAACCAAATTTCATTTAAAAAAAGAAAGCAAATGTGAGAGGCAGACCTTTAGAAAACCAGCTTCACTGCCCTAACAGTAAAACACCTTGGCTTCAGTTTGATCAAAGTGAGCCCCTGCTTGGTCCTGAAAACAGGAGAAGCAAAGCCTTTAATTACAAAGGCTGAATCTCATTGTGCAGAGAAAAGTACTGCATTTAAGCTTCTGGAAGAAGGAAATAGTTGAACTCCGGATTTTCAATTTTGCAGTACTAAATAGGGATGATATTAAATTGTACACTTACAGAAAGACCTTTTTCTAACACTTGCTGCATCAATCATATACATTCAATGATAAATCCTTGTAACTCGAATCATTTATATTGACTAACACTTCTCATCTTTGCCATAACATTGACAAACAACAGATTCATTGTTCTGGTTCCTGCCATGAACATTATCAAATATCACACAGAATAATTATCTTACTTAACATAAAAGCCTCTTCAATTCCAAGGCAAAAAGGAAAATCTAAAGAGAGGTAATATTTCAAAATATTTGATCATTACTGGTTTAAAGCAATAACTTTAACTGTATAGGAATATACTTTTTTCCTCCTTTGGTAATTACTTTATATAAAAATCTCCACAAGATGGTGCTGTAGTCCTATTTTAGAAAATATCACCTATTTTCTGTTGAATTGGTCTAACATTTAGAAGAAAAGTTCATTTCATTTCATTGTTAGGATAATGAACAGTGATTTGCAAGGTCTATTTTCAATTAAGGCACAAAACATGTTCACATCATTTAACTTCCCAATTTTTTTTTTTTTTTTTTTTTTAAACAACTGGAGAAGTAAGTTTATTGCAAAAGTCAAAAAAACCCTCAACTAAAGTTTATATAACATAATGGATCACCGTATGTTCTTCTGTTTGTATGTAAAATAAAGTCAATTTATATTCCATATGGTTACAGGGGAAAAAAAAATCATAATTATTGTTAAAACATATAAACCACTTTTTACAGCATAATGTCAAACAGCTGCTTTCACCTTTATTTGCAAACTCTGCCAAAAAAATCCACTAGTTTTGTGATATCAGACTCCAAAAATCTTTTAAGCGAAGTGAGTATTATAGCACAAAGAAACCTTGATATGATAGGCTACCAATTTACAAAGAGTAATAAATAAATAAATCTTATGAAACCTCACACATCTTTGGTTTGATTATACAATGTTTATGGAAGTCTTACATCTACTTATGTCTCTAAAGAGAAATTTTAATATGGCTTCAAATCATAAAAATGTTGTGTATCTTTGTATACTGGATGGTCTCCATCTGCGCTGCTGGTCTTAAAATGTGTTGGGTAAGAGCACTAAAACACTCAACACATCTCTTGCAGTCAAAGTCTGTGGACTTAACTTGCACGTTTTAGTGTTTAGGATCAAACTGACCCTCACTTTGTCAGTGTTAATGGAAGCCATAATGTGTTGGTGCTCTCCAGCTCAGCATGAAAATTTCTGTTTAAAAAAAAAAACAGCAAAAGTACATATTTAAAATTGTGTATTTGAGTTTTCATTAAGACTTATTCAACAGTACAGATGGTAAGATGGTATGTAAGAAAACCTCTTGGGTGCAATATGCAAGTCCCAGCTGGAATGTTTCCAACAGGATGTAAACCACGGTCCTCAAGCCTGCACTTTAAAAAACATATTACTTAGCACACTGCTAACAAATGTCAACACAAGAATACACTGCTGTAATGACTTCACTTCACAAAAGTGGGGGGAAAGCTATTTGAACAGTTTTTAAAACCAAAAAATGGGGGCTGGGGAGAGGGAAATCAGTACACAGATGCATTAGAAAATATTTATTCAAGGAATAA
This sequence comes from Phoebastria nigripes, assembly GCA_035582835.1. NCBI lineage: Eukaryota > Metazoa > Chordata > Aves > Procellariiformes > Diomedeidae > Phoebastria > Phoebastria nigripes. The sequence goes on from JAYKAV010002943.1 coordinate 426,244, forward strand.
AAGCACTAGTGATCATTACAAATTTGATATATTAAAAATTTAATGCTGTACAAACATACATATTAGTTCTGATATCCATAAGTCTACAGAGACCAGGTCTAAAGACCTGTGCTTTCAGGTCTTCTCAGAGGTGTTGCTTGAGGTTTTCAATAATTCTGAGGTTTCTTCAATTCTGAAAATAAATTTTGTTTACACACACACACACTTATTAAAATATGGTAAGAAATAACTGACTTGTCTTTAACTTTCTAATGAGTCCAAAATACTTACAAGCAGCATGAAACCTTAAGTTTCCTCTCATACCCCCTTTTCCTCTGCAATTGGTTTGTATTCTAAATGCCTACCACATATCAATAAACCTTAAGTATACATAAAGAAAGAAGTAACCCACAAATAAAATTAAATCACAAAAAAGACTACAGCTTTTTGCAGGCCAGGCACTTACGGAATAGAAATCTCATGCTAAAGAAACATTATTCAGCAATGCATTTCTCTTCAAGTGTAATAAAAATATATCTTACAAAAACATTTTTCATTACAGATCTCAGGACTAGTATCAAATATACCTTAATACAGTTCTCACAATGCTTAGCCTGAAATTGGTTTTACTTTTCCTTAAATAATAAAAAACAGAGTTAAGATATTATAGTTATTTTTCAGGAAGAAAAGTTGCAAGTACCAGGGAATTCCTATCAGAAGATAAATAATATTCCTATTCCTTGTCAACCAGATTCTAAACACTCTTTAATCTCTAGTTAATACTATTAAGAATGCTTTCTATTGCTTTTTAGAAACCAAAACAGTGACTCATCCCAAAAATACAGAACTGTAAGTGGATTTATTATCCAGTGGAGTCATAAGGAAATGCCACACCTGATGTAGAGACCTTTGAGGTTTGGAACACATATGTACGTTCTCTATATGCCTTAGTCCAGTACAACTCCCTCCTGGGAAATGAATTCCTGCTGCCCTTTCCTATTACTTACATTTTACTTATCCTTTCCATTCTTTGTCTTGTTGTCTCCTGCAATTTAAAAGCAACAAAGTTAGTGAACTCTTCAAAGCTAACATTCTTCAGATGGACTTTCAACCTGAAAAATCATAGAGAAAATGTGACTTTAAGCACTGTTTACATATCAAAAGGATTTTTATGAGACAGACCTAGCTGTAGTTTTGCATAGTTTCCTTGTTTTTCACTAGTAGTATATACAACTAAAACTAATGCTTACTTGTTCTCTTGACCTCAGAAAGGAAATCAACTAAGCATTTGCCAGTTTTACTTACCTTTGAAATGTCTGTCAGACCATGAGAATTAATGGTCATGGCTTTGGGAGATGGGTCTGTGGGTAATAGTGAACTATATCCAGACGACTGATGAAGACTCTCTGGCATCTCCTCCTTCCTCTCTGTATCTATGGAGAAATACTCATTTTTGTGTCACCTTTGCCTTTTTGCTCTCTTATTGCAAGGTCAGCTATCAAATAGCTTGATTTACAGTATGTAATAACAGAAGAGAATGCATTGTTTAGAGAGGGAAAAAGAAAAGCTACTGGTGAGGATCCAAAATAGGTTTCTCATTTTCTTAAAACAAGGTAAGTGCAGTATACTATGTATAACACACACAAGACAAATTTAAAAGCGATTACTAGGAATGCTACCTTTATCCTGATTACAGTGAAATCAGCACTTAAGAAAGTCTAATTACTCAGCCAAACATTTAAAAGGAATTTCAAATAGTTTACATTATTTTTATTGTAAACTACCTGTTCAAACATGTCTTTAATTTGTAAGTAACCTGTCTTATAAGCAGCAGAAATATAAACAAAATCATCACCTTTTTGTTTAGCTTAAAATTTGTATCAAGCTCTTGCTGTTTCCCTAGCTCTCCTCCCGTTGGGATAGGTTTAGCATCCATTCAGCAGAAACAGACTTTTCTTTTACATTGGGAAGGCTTTGATACTCTTTGCAATTTCAGAATACTATTGTCAGGGAAGAGAATTTAGTATTTAGAAAAAGAGAAAAAGTGTTCCCATATCCTTATTTTCAGTAAGGCCACCACCTATGGATCATACCTTTGGAACATGTTTAGCTACACTATTCTGTATTTAAAATCATATTAAATTCTTTTTAATAAATTAAAATTAAAAAGTGTTTCTTCTGTACAGCTGTGATTCCTGAAGAGCACTACAACCAAAAAGAGCATCAAAGCATTCCGAGTACTGTACACCTCAGATACAAGAGTTAAGACTGGCTGCCTAAATTGTATGCCTAAAATTTCCTGAATTATATTTTAGAAAAACAGGAATAACAAATTCAGAAGAATTCCAGGAGTCTGAAAATATGAAAATCCTCTTTTAAAGACCATCAGCCTGCTTGCTGACTGTGAAGTCCTCAAGTGTCAGTAACATACCACTAAACTTATGAAAGGAAGTAAACACGTTGCAAGCTTTTTAAAGGTCTGTAAAAAGAAGGGCCCATTTCTGAGACTTCAAAATTAAAACAAACTTTGACATAACCCAGAAACTGCCTTCCTAATTTCCACAGAAACTGGATTACTGAGATTCCCTTTTAATTTCAATGCAACAGCCCAACACTGGACAAAAATGCGTAATAAGTGAGAATGGGAAATAAAATATCCTCCTTACTACTGGTGGTAGGAATAACAGCTGCCATAAGGGAAACAGGCCAAATAAATAAAGAGAATGATGCAAGGTAAGGGCTAAAGAGCTACCATTGAGGAAGAGAGAAGAATTACTTATGGCCTGGGGAATATTTTTGATTTATTTTCTACTTAAGACTGTTCCATTCACTTCTTGTACMTTATCAAAATTAAGTTGTAAATGGAAGAAAAAGATTCTGTCTTGCTCTTCAAAATAAGAAAGTTTAGCAAAAATGCTAGTTGGATAGCTGCTAACTGCTTCAAAAGGGATGAAACTATATCAGAGAATGTTCAGCAGTGATTTGAAAAACAACTGGGATTATGAATGAAAAAGCCCTGATTTGTCCTGAGCCCCATTACAAAAGTAAAAAACAACATAAATGTGACACTATTTTAATTATAACAAACTCGTGGCAGCAAATATAATTTCTTTTGTGCTTACAAATAGCTTATTTTTAAAACATGATGATAACTGTTTTAAAGTGCAGTTAACATTATTGTTTTTCACAGCTTTAGCTATAGCATCTTAATTAAATTTTCATCTTTGAGATTTTTAGTAGTTATATGTAACTATTAATTACTATTCTATATATTTTCATTAATGCTTTAAAAACCTATTTCAGTAAATAAAGCTTCTAAAGAATAAATTACAAACATGAAATGACTAGCAGGTTAATTTCTAATTTGCAGCATGTATTTAAATTCAGAGGTCACTAAATTGCAATTGTCTACTTAAAAAACACTATTTTAGTCAAGGTCAGCAAGAAGTGTTTAGCATATGATGTTAATTAAAAAGAAAATCATTAGTACTCACCAGGAGAAACTGGAATCCTACTAAAAGTACATTCTTGACTTATATTGCTGAACTCTGTAGATAAGTCTCTCTGAAATACAAGTTTACTGCATTGTAGCCATACACCCTGTTTAAATCATCATTTGACTCAACAAAAATATATTTAAGTACTAATTATGTATGCATTTGCTACACCGTCCAGATATGGTGGCGCTGCACAAATGTCATTACAGGACTTAAAAAAATCCAAAGTTTCCATACATACATTGCATTAAAAAACTAGTCTATTTCATGGGGGCTTTTTTATTATCAATATCGCTGTTCATAAACAGGTCAAAACCAGGTCCAAATATAGTGCATATAACTTAGGCATGAGTAGAATGAACAATCAGACCGTTATTGGCCTGTGCTAACAATTACATCTTGATGTTGGCTGCTGTTACCTTAACAAAATAAGTGTACCTTCTACTTCTGGTTGATATTCAGAAATGCAGCTCCTTGGTCCTAAAAATTAGCCTATAGATTAATTGAAATTCATTCCACTTAAATCCTTAGAACTCAAAAGTCTATTTTAAGCTGGTTTCCCAGGCTACTAAATGAGAGGGGGCTCTTTTAGGAAAGGTTCTCAGTTTAACTCAATCTAGCTTAGAAAAGGTTGTTCATAAACAAGGAAACAAAATTAATGTTGTACTAACAATAAATGTTTTTGAGTGCAATTTTCTAATTTCAAAATGAAAAAATACAACACTCAAACATCTAGACTTTTTTCACCAATGAGTTATGATTTGAAATCTCAGCCTTTGATAAAGTATATCATTTTATATACTGGAGTAACTATATCATTAACAGGGGAATATTATACCCAAATAAGCGAATGAGGGAGAAGTAATAGGTACTGTGTGGGAAGCAGCTGAAGAAAACTGTAATAATGGATACGTCAAAAAAAAAAAAAAAAAAAACCCAAAAACAAAAAAGATACTTGCACTGACTACTTCTGCTCAATTCCTTTCATTGAAATGGATTTGCTAGCTTTCAGACTTTCCCAGCGCTAAACGCACAGCTGCTGCTACTTTGGCAGCACTGCAAGACAGATCTTAGAGTGTTCCTGCTATGTTGATTAGATGCCAAAAGTTCCCTGAAAAATGCAAGAGTAAGAAGAAAGGAGCATTCTGAATTCCTTCTATATCTGTGAAGCACAACTTGGATGGAATTTCATGAAACAAAGAAGCAGCAATTCTCTGGCCCAAAGGATTATTTCTTGGCAGTTTTCAAACGCCTATTGCAAAAAAGTTAGTGTTTTGAAGACTTTTTTTTTTAAATACAAAAACCAGCTTCTTTTGCTTTGAAAAAAAGACAAGCAACAATGCCACACACAAACTAAATTCAAACTTTTTTCTGCAGATGACTTCTTTCAGAAACATGCAGTACAGAAATATAATTATCTTACTGGAAATTTTTGAGTGATACTAACGTTAAGTATTTTCCAAATATTTTCCAAATACTATTCCAAACCTTTGAACAACTGCAATAAACATGTTACTGAAGTAATAATAAACCAAATTTACAGAAATAAAAGAACAAGACTAGTCTGAAACACAAGCTTTCCTGTGCTGCTACTGTCATAAATGCAGCATCTATCTCTTGAAGAGAATACACCTGAAACAGGAGGAAGACTGTCTATGGCTGTTCAGCTGAAGGCCTCTTGAGACTGCTAGCAGAAGAAAACATTATCATAGGTGGTGTTATTTGGACATATGTCCACTGATAATTAAATTACAATATCCATAAGAAATTGATTTCAAATGGTAAATCACTTGAGCCATTACTGACCTGAAACTGTGTTTTAAAAAAAAAAAGAAAAAAAAAAAAAAGAAACATGATCCTTATTATTTGAGCTACAGCCTTTAGAAATAACCTTGTGATTAGTCTGAACACTTCTCCATTTCAAGACTTTGCATAACTAGCACACTTTCAAGGCACACAGAAAAAAAAGGTCTTGTATACAAGTATTAGCGACATTTTCAAATTTGCAGGGCCAGCAACACACTCAAAGCTCCTGGTCACAAGTAAATTCAACATTTTTACAGCTACAGAGAAAAATGTAACACTGATCAACTATTTTCCACAATTGTTTTCAACTTCTGGAAAGCATCTGACAGTATCTGAAGGACACACGAGACACGTATGCAAATACACTTTGAAATTAAGCATGTGATCACAAAATTGATGCTATGGTTCACTGCATCTCAAAATACTTACATATGCACATATATAAAATTATATAATGTGCATACAAGGACCCTTCAACAGCATGAAAAATAATACAGAGTCATAATGCAACAAAATACTTGATTTGCTCTGACAAATACGCCAAATGTAGCCACATCATAACTGTAGCACTTTCACACATTTAAAAATGCAATGAATATCCTGGACAAGAAATAGGAAGGCAGGGGGGGCCGTGCAAAAAGGAGAAAAAACATCAATTAGGCTAGAAATTTCAAAGATTCACAAACTAAGAATAGGACTAAAATAAGAATTAACTTTTCCATTAACCTTGTATTTTCCATTGAACATGCAATCTATTTTTGTCAATGTTAGTTATATACAATGAAGACTTAATCTTCCAAAGGGAATATCTGTACCTAATTAGAGTTTGGAGAATTAAAAAAACAGATATGCAACTGTACCAACAACAAATAGATATGCAACTGTACCAACAACAACAACATTTGCAGGCCAGTATAAGAAATTCTGAATAATGCAGACCAGAATAAGGAAACTCTTAAATGTGCCACTAGCATGATGAAATTCTCAACTACAGAAACATTAAGCTTTCAAAGACAGCATAATTAAGAGTCTTCAAAAGCTTCCTTCTACAAGTTTGCTAGGAAATGAAAATACACACAGTCATTACTAATGAAAATAGGCTTAGCTACACCTGCTGCTCCTGCAAGGAAACAATTTCCAATGGAAAGCTTGGCTTCATAGAGCATGAGAAAACAACAGAATTTAACAGTTCAGAAAAAAATACCACCAACTCCATAAACAGCACTTCCATTCAGATCATGCCTTTAAAAATAGTGAAAAGCATAYATCAGGAGGCAGGAAGAACAGAAACAGGCTGACAACATTGTGTCTGGGCAATTTTTGTTATCGAAGAAAAACACAAGTTAACATACCTTTTTGGATTGTAACAACATTTCTGTTTCAAGAAGCAAAACTCGACTTAACAAGTTATTCCAGTCGTTCTCATCTATGATCACCTTTCCTTTCAGTTTCTCTTCTAAAACACGTAGTTTATCTTCCATCCAATCTAGCTTATTAAGCTTTTCCTGGCAATCAGCAAGCTGACTCTTTAGGAACTCAATCTGACAATTATCTTCTATGACCTGAAAATATGGATAAGAACACATGTCCTAATTTCAGAACAGACATGATTCATCATTTGATCAATGAAATTAAGCGGAATCTTCCTCAAGTTCAGTAACTACATTCTGCTACATTAGAAAATTATTTTTCTTTCAGAATTGCCATAATATGCTTATTCATGGAACTCAGCTTTTAAAGAAACTGTTGACAGAACTGGCTCTTGAAAGGACAATACAATTTAACCAACTTTTTTTTCAATATTTTAAATATATTTATTATATATCTATTAGTTATACTTAAAGAGCATCCAGCTATCTTTTTAAAACCTTTATCCCTTTAGAAAAACCCTGTAAGAAAAGTTAAGAATACATACAGACAGCATCTTAAAATAAAAGTTCTTACTTGTTCACATTTAACTTCCACAACATCATGATCTAGATACAATTCTTCTTCATTACCTCCCTGTGCTGGAAGGGGTAGTGGATGAAGGTCATCACTAACTTCATTTCCTGAATGCCGTTCTACTTGAGGCTTCTTTTGAGCATGTTTAAAAAAAAAAAAAAAAAAATTCACTGGTGTTATTCATTACAAGAACATTTCAATTCATCAGCCAAGCAACTGACACAAAAGTTTTATTTAAATCTGACAATCTTATCTCAACTGGTTGCAAAACACAGAAAGCAACAGCAGGCAGTTTAATTTAAAATATCGTATAGACATGAAAGAACTGTAAAACAAATATGCATGCACTTTACCATATGTACTATGTACCTTGGTTCCCTTCCATAAACAGTAATGAAGGCATTAATGTCCTCTCTTATTGTAAGGGTTGTTAGATTTCTAAGTGTGGATTGGGAGGTATGAATCTCACTGTATGTATTAACATATGTATAGACAGTTCCAACATCAAAACAACTACTCAAACGTTTGCGAAAAAAAAAGTTTAACTAGGAAGATTAGAACTCTCTCTTTTCCTTGACAACTGTCAGCAAAATAGCCCTACTAGCTACACACTTCATTTCCTTTGAATGCTTCCCTTAGAGAGAACAAAATAAGAGACAAATTTTGCCTTTCCTTCCAGGTGGATCAAGTCCTATGATCACTACCTGCCATGTAACAAAATAAATTACCTAATGATTAAGAACCCCAATTACTAGTTTTGTGCAGCATCTTAGCACTTACAGATTCCTAGGTGTTTTACTGAAGCTGATACTCTCCTCTTCTAAGGAATACTTAATACACTCACATATATCCCCATTCAGTTCTACCATTCAACAACCAGAAGTGCCAGATAAATCATTCCAAATATTTTCTTTGTGAAATTTTCCTCTGCTAAAACAGTATTTTCCTTCTAAATAGAAATCACCATCATATAATGGGCAGTCACAGTCCTAAAAGTTTTGTACAATTTTACTTTGCACCCTTTTAGCAGAAAATATTAGGAAAGCTGTCTCCTCCACAGGCCAAGAGTAGAGTAACAAGTAAGATCAAGTGTTACTCTTATAAAATCCAAGCCAAGAAGAATGTTACATTAACAAATCTTTGCTGAACAGATTTAGACAAAAGAGCAAAAAGTGTTTTGAAAGCTACGTTGAAAACATTGCAATGTTAGGCCAAACATACTTCAATCTCCAAACAGGATGTATATTCTTTTTCCAAATGCATCTTCATTTTCATTGCTGTCCCTCCATTTGATATAATTCAAACGGCAAACAACAGTACTAGATCATTACCACCAAAACTTTGAGATCAACTACTCAGTAAAAGAGAGAAGCAATATCCTCTGTATTTCAGCCAACCACACTTTGGAAAAAAACAAAACATACGGGGGGGAGAAAGAAAAAAAANAAAAAAAAAAAAAAAAAAAAAAAAAACACCACACACACAAAAAACAACACACACACACAACTGGTCTGATCAAGCATTAAAACCTAAATGAAAGCACATATTCCAGAAAGAGCCTGACCTGTTACAAATGAGATTAACCTTTAGACATACAACATAAAAACTATTTTCATACCTGTTTGGAATTCAGAGCACTGCCACTAGGATCAGCAAGGACATTATCACAATTTGACCATACTTCATATTTAAAAGATCTGAGTTTTTTCCTTGTTTGGGATTTAACCTTCAAAGTAAAGAGGAAAAAATATTATGCTTCTAACACAGGCAATATTTGCCAGGGCGGGAGGGGAGGACATGACAACATGGGGATGGGATGACACACCCCATCATTAACAGGCAGGAATATTGCATGGCACACAAACAAACACATTTAAACCTCTGCAGTACAATAATGTCAAAAAAAAAAAAAAAAAAATTAAGTATGACCCAAATTTACAGAGAAAACAGATCTGGAAGTGAATGACGTATTCATACACTCATTAACGCCTATGCGAGGCTGCATCAAAGCTGGTCATAAAAAGAAGAGACAACTTGCACCAGAGTTGAAAGACAAACAAATATGAAAAAAATGTAGTTATGCCCCCAAAAGTGACACATGAAGTATACAGAAGCCCTGAAGACTGTTATAAAACTCAAACGAAACAAAATCCTATAAAATATGAAGACTGAAAATTCCTTTTATTAAAGCATACACTGATATACAGCATACACTGATAAAAAATCATGCCTTACCAATGTAAAACAAATATGATTAATGAAAACAATCAGATTTGAGATGTATACCACTGAAACACAAATACAAGTGTCATGTTTAAATTAAATGTTACCAGAACTTCAATGTATCAGACGGTTTTGCTTTGGTTTTAAAATCTACCTGCAAAGTCTACCGAGTTACACAACCATTCACTATGTTGAGAAGTATAAAAGAAAATATATCACTTACTGTAAAGACACCAAGTACCAGATTTATATTCATTCTAATATTTTTTTGTTTATACTATGAAGCATTGGCAGCTTTGTGTCTTTTGTATACCTGATAGCACTCAAGCATCTTACAATGGAACTTCATACTAATTTTCCCCCTATTTTGACTATCAGTGATGCTGCACCTTCAAATAAACTGGTCTTCAGCTTCTACCTGCAGCATCGAGCATGTCAAGAAACTTCTCTCATAATAAAGTTACCATTTAATCAGTACCTTATTCGAGTTACTTAATTCCTTATGTTTTTTCACCACACAGTTGATAATGTCACAAACAATCTGCATTTTTCTTTCCGCAAAGCCAAACTGAAGAAACTGCTGTTTTGTTAAAATTGGTTTATATCGAAATTGATCTCGAAGAAGCTGCAACAAAATAAGAGTTTACTTCACTTTCAAAGTCACCTCACAATTTGTTGTAGAAATGGCATGCTCAGGTTCTTATTTTTCTACAATCTTTTTTTTCATTCTGCACTTCAGCAGTTAAATCTTTTCTCATTTGGTTATTTATACATTCTCAGCTGTTTCTTCTAACTAGACTTTCAACGTACCTCCTCCAGAAACATTTCATCCACATCACTCCTGTAAAGTTTAACTCACAGTCTTAAGATTCATGAAATAAATGATTTTAGACATTAATATTAAAAAAGTTAAACAAAAACTTTCCAAAGTGAATGCACAATAAAAAGCTGTATTCATCTCAGCAATTGTGTCAAAGGGCTAAGTATGGCTCCCACAGAGCCTCTTTGTAAAGAAGTCTCTGTCCTCCTCAGATGGAAAACTAGTCTGAATAAGCTAGTATTCGTTAATATATCAAGCCACCTTTTATAAAAATGTGCTTATGGATATTTTTAAGGATAGTTCAAAATTATTTTCATTCAGTTAAGAATTTGATTTGATTCCAATTTATAAACTATTAAGAACTGGACTTTGTATATTAATTTTGCATGGTGTTTTAAAAAAACTATTTCTTAATTGTGTTTTCATTACAATTATTGAAGTTTGCTGTGATTTTTTACTGGTCGTGATTCCTTCTAAGGTCACTTCTATAAAACCTATTGTGTAATAAATATTTCAGTATTCTTCACAATTAACATAAAGCACAATAATATTACTGACTGTGGCTGTCTCAAAATTGAGATTTGGCTAACAACATCCAGCCTTATTTTCATGAAAATCTAAATAAAGACTTGCCACACAGTGACTTACTACTCATCTTAAATCCTAACAGAATTACAATTCAAGTTCATTGCCAAAAATTTTCACTTTCTAGTAAAACTCATACCACATGTTTAATTTTTATGAGGCCATATTCAACACTGTGTCTCTTCTGCGAAGAACATGAAGACAGGTACCTTATAAATAGCTTCAATAAAACGCAAGTCACTCTTTGCTGTGAGTTCCACATCGCACTTTACCAAAAGTTCTGCTATGTAAGTTGAAAAAGATGTAAAAGAATAGCTGATGATAGGTAAAAATGCAGCTGGATCACCCTTTACTAACCTATTGAGAAACAAAAGTATTTTACACAGCAGAAGATAACAAAAGCCTTTCATTACGTGAATTCAAATATTTAACTTGAAAGGTGTTTTAATATAGCCAGCATGTTATACCCAAGTATGTCCTTCATTTTAAGGTTTTTTTCCAGGCATATCTCATTCAACAGTCTTTACCGTTATCTGTAAAATGCTCAAAACAACGTTTTTGTGACCCTCATAATTTTAACATTGTCAGGTCTAACTCCCACCAGCATTTCAATCTCAACATTCAACACCTTTTTTTTTTTTTAATCTTTACAGGATGAAATTTCCTGAAGAAAGTTTTGCTAGCACATACAAAGAAATTATAAAGGTGATAGATTAATCAAAGCAAAGAGAAAAACAGCAGAAGAAAGAAGAGCAAGATAGTGATACACTTCAGGGTTATTCTAAGGATTGCCCAGAACAGCAAAACTGCATCCTTTTATCTTCCAGTTCACATGTATCAAACCCCAACTTCCCACAGACATATGCTCTGCTTACTCATCACTGGGTGCAATGCTAATATTTATACATATCTTGTTTACACATCTTGCTGTCATCCTGTATTAGCATAAATTTATTCACACTGCCACTTACACTGTATAATCCACATCACTTGGATAATTTAACAAGCGAAGTCCTTGTTCTATTTTTCTTAAACTTCCTTTTAGGTCTCCTGTTGCCATTATTCCAAATGTTATTCTTCTTTCAGATTATGAAATAAATGTAATCTAGTACATTCTCCTCCTTAAAAAAAAAAAAAAAAGTCCACAAAAATTACAAAATGCAATAGAATTATCACTGAAATTCAAAGATTTTTGCTCCTCTTTTCTAGACACTCCTATTTCCAAAGTGTTACAATACAGCACAGAGCTAGGGCTCGATACCAATTAATATCAGTCATCATCTTCATTCATTCTAAATGGGATCAAGTAGTAATCCTCAATCTGATCAACTATCAATGATCTTTAAAAATAAAGATATCTGAAAGCATATTAAGAATTCAGGGATGGCTAAATCCACTAAAACTGAGTGAAAACAGGTTTCTTCACTTTTCAAAGGAGCAGAAACTCCACAAGCAGTGAAAACCTTTTGCATTCTTCAGTTTAAAATGCTTCTTATTCTTTTCTTGACCTGGCCCCAAGCTCACTGGCCAAAAGAGGAATGTTTGGATGTGTAAACATCAGAAGGCAGGACTAGCAACTCATCACAGACAATACTTCTCTATTCAGAAGAAAGAAATTGCCATAAGAGATGTAAAAATACTGGCAATTCCCCTGGCTGGCAGACAGTAAAAAGAAACATCTGAAGCAGTACCTTCAAATATCAGTACTAATAATCGTCTTAAAGAACCTCATCCCTCACTCCATTGCTTCAAAATATATTGCTATTTAGAGATAGCCTATGAGTACTATTTACTGTACCTTGCAACCGTTTGTTTATAAGCAACCAATATTATTTCTTCTCCAACACAAGACTTTAAAAGCACAGACTGGGTGATAGCCCAGCTCTTAAGTCACAAATGAAAACAAATGGCCTGCATCTTAGCACTCTGGACAGACTGATAGAAGTTGAGAAAGTCTATTAGCAAACTGCCAAACTCAGTGGTTTTTGAATGGTTTAGAGAAAAAACAAGGCAAAAAAAAAAAAAGGAGAAAGTTAGTTAAAAGAAAAAGTACTGAAGTACAGAAAGTTGACACTTCTCACAGAGTTCTCCTTCCTCACATCCTTGAAATCTGCTTGTGACTGGCTTAATCCTCTACAGTAGTTCCCCCAAAAGCCTCAGTAAAAGTAATGATTTCAGCTATAAAGCCTTAAAACAGAAATTTACTGTTCAATTTTCTGCTAGAACCTGGGAGATAATTGTCTGTCACTGCCTTCACTGAATTTCTTTTCTTGCCAGAAAACAAATACTTTGAAGCCTACCAATCCAAGCAGTGAAGAGGCATTGCCTGACAGCCTATACATGAAGAGAGATTCTCAAGATACAGAATTTTATATCAGCTCTTGCTGACACATGAGATTCAGACCAAAAAACCAAATGCTCCAAAGAGATTATGTCTAGCCTTGTCAGAAATCAACTCCGATGGGTACTCCAGTTTGCAGCTTTGTTATTTGGTCTTACTCATTAAAGCAATGAGTCTTTTTGAAAGGAACTTCTTGACCACAGACTTCGAGTCACCATTCCTGAAGGTATTTAAAAGAAGTGTAGACCTGGCACTTAGGGACATGGTTTAGTGGTCACGGTTTAGGGACACGGACTTGGCAGTGTTAGGTTTACTGTTGGACTCGATCTTAAGGGTCTTTTCCAACCTAAATGATTCTATGATTCACTTATAGTAAAAACAAAAAAAAAAAAACAAAACAAAACCAAAAACCCGAGGAAAACAAAAAAAATGAAAAAAACCAACCAAACAGTTAAAGCTTGCACTCACAATGGTCTCAGTTTGTTTTTTTTTCCTTCTTGTGCCTCTATGGTGTTTAAATCAGCAATCTAGCAATCTTCAAGAAGATGAAGATCTTCACATGTGTTCTGCCCTTGTTAAAGTATTTTCTTCCTATTTAATTATTAGGTTCTTCCTCTTTAATCATTAGGTTCTGGGTTATTAGTCATGCTAAATATAAGTACACAACACTGTTAAAGGCTAGGGACAATTTAACCTCAAGTATCTGGAAACTGAGGCAGCTATTCTTCCTGCATTACCTTACAGTGATCCACCCTATGGTTTTGCCAATTTAACCAGATCTCAAGACAAGTCTCAAAGAGTCTGACATAAAACTATGTCTCTAATTTGCAATGCAAATACTCATAGAAGACAATCTCCCAGGAATTCATCTAATCATACAGGCTGTTTCCCAAAAGCATCAACAATACTTTCTACACCAGACCTCTGGATGCAAAAACTGGCAACTACTGTCACTACAAACTGAATAGCTCAAGAGATCATAAAAATAACAGAGTTAAGTTAGTAAAAAATACTTCAACATCTTGGGAAGGTGAACACTGTAAAAAGTGGCACATAGCCTGTAGGAATTCATGACAAAACAGTTACAGAACATTGGCTATCCAGAATAAAATCAGGTATAACAAAGTTTTAAGAGATGATAACCTAGAACTGCAACTGGTTTAAAGAACAACTCTCAAAATTGCATATGGTATTGAAAGAACTAATGAATGTCAAAAAAAAAAAAAAAAAACACCAAAAAACCCCATGCAAGTTGCCAAGTATCTTAACACTGTAAACACTGTCTTTGAAATGTCTAACAAAAAAGACTTTTGATTTCTTCAAATTGTATTTAGTCTCTTCTGTTACATGGGGCGGGGAGCAGGGGGGAATCACACCATTATGCAGAGATGCAAAAACGTCAAGGACAAATATTGCACTTCGCTACCGTGCCAGCTGTAATAGACGCGCTTCAAGCACATAGGATACTTGCAAACGAGTGAACCGTTCACGGAACTGCGCGTCGCAGGCCGGTTGCCCTGGGAGCCATCGAAACACTGGCAGAAAAAAAAGCGTGGCCCTGCCATGAGCAGGGCCGGCTGCGGTCCTGGGGCCGCGCCAGCGCGCTGAGGCGAACTCGCAAGAGCAGGACCGGGGCCGGCTCTCCACCCGCTCTTCCTCGCCCCTAGACCAGCCAGAGACCGGGCCTCCCCCCGCCCGCCCCGCCCCGGGGCCCGCTGTCCCTGAGGAGAGGGAGGGCCCTGGGCTCGGAGCCGTCCCGCGCCACCGGCCCCTACGGGGGGACAAACCCCTACCCCGAGAGAGACCCTGACGCTCACCCGCGCCAACCGCCGCCCCCACTGCGAGAACCCCCTCCCCGCCGGGCCGCCTGCCCCGCGACGGCGGGTGCCTCGCTCTCTCCCCTCAGGAGTCCGCCGGCCCGCAGCGACTCCCAGCTGGCGGCGAGCACAGACTGAATCTGCCGCCGCGAGACCTAACGGCCGCTTCCGCTTCCCGCGCGTCCCTCCGCGGTGACGTCACTTCCAGCAACAACAGCAAACGTCAAACCTGCCAGGCAGGAGACGGGGCGGCGGCAGCCTCCCTGTGTGCCGGAGGGGCCTCCCTGGCTGCCACCGCCTCTCCCCGCCGCCGGGGGCTGCTCAGCCCCTTCCTGCCCGGTGAGGCTCACGCACCGACTCGGGCCGGGCTCGTCGCGGCGGCGGTTAGGACCCGAGCTCGCACAGGTACGGGCCCCTGCGGGTTTCCTCAGCGGGGCAGGCGGGTGCGGACGGACGGACGGGCGGGTGGCGCATCCAATCAAGAGCCGGGGCCGTTGGGGCGGCCCAATGGCGCGCGGGGGCGGCACCCCTGGGGCCAGGGCCGCCTGTGTCTGCCGGGGGGGGAGCGGCCGTGCTCCGGCCTGCCCCGGCCGAGGTCCCGGCTCCCCTTGGCGGGGAGAAGCGTGACTCGGTGAGGCGCTGGGGAGGTGGCGAGCAGGGCGGCTGCAGAGCACTGCGGGGCGGCGGGAGGGCAGCCGCGGCCCTCGGCGGAGGGGGTTCCCCGGGGCGCTCCTGTCAGCTGGGGCGGCCTTGGGCATGAGGGACTGGCTGTGCCTCTGGAACCGCCAGCGTAATTGCCTGGAGCCAGGTTTGAAAGGCTCTCACGTTAGGGGGATTAGCAGGCCTCGGTTACGAATGCAGATGCGATGAACGAAGCTCCAGGTGGGATAACGTCGAAGGAAGGAACGTTTTCCTGTTAGGATAATTGTGGTCGTCAAGCAGCAGCTGTAGGGCTCGGTTGCCATAAAGTGGAGAGAGTTTATATCGAGTGTGTGTTGTGTTTTATTTAATAAAGCAGAAGCCAGTAGCAATACAGCATTAATCTAGTTTACAGTTAGCTTTTAGTATCCTATCATGCTCTTCAACACTGCAAAAGAATTTATTATGCAGTAACAAAGTAACATGAAGACATGATTAAAATTGAAATCAGACTCTGATAGATATCAGACAGAGCCAGAGAAGATCAGCAATTTATGAACAAGCTTGATGTTATTTTTACTGTGATAGTTACTACAGCCAAGCTATCAAGAGGTTTTAATTATTAGATAAAGTTACATAATTGGAAGTTTGGAAACATAACATTTGAGTGGCCTATTGAATCTGGAGATTGAAAATGTATGTTCAAAATAATTTAAAAATATAGTTCTGGACACCATTACTTAAAGGCTTTTATAATAACAATGAGTTTACTCATCTTGTTTTACGAGTTCTCAAAGCATTCATCCTGGATTACTGCAAAGCTGAAAGTAATTGTGTGATGGGGAAAATAAGATATGAGCTAACAAGCAGCATATAAGGTGCTGAATAGCTACACACATATTAAAGCTTGTGGATTTCCGGCAGCTGGTTCTAGAATGGTCTAAATTGTGTCTCACTTTGTTTCTTCTCTGAAATTTCTTCAGTTGGTACTAAAAATAGCAAATATATAATTTGTTATCATTTTTTACATTAAAAAAGACTTTTAAAACGATTTCCGCAGTGATCTCTTCTGTATAAGTATGTGAGTACATTATAAGAAGGCTAGTTTCTTGAATGACATAGTATTTTTTTTCTGTCTTGGAGCCACTTCTAGTGTTAAATAATTTAGAAGTGATTATGTTGTTGGTGATGTCTAGCAATTAGCTTTTGTGTGGGGAGAAAAACCCTGTGAGCGCCAAGAAGAACTGGTGATATTCTTCTTAGCTCAGTATTCCTCAATAGAATGCATTTTGTGAACAGGAACCTCTAGCTGAATATTACAATAAAGATATTAAACTAGCAACTAAAATTTGAATATTTGATTTAGGGCTAAGTAGGAGAACTTGGTCCTCTATGACCACTACGAATTCTTTACAAGTAGTGCATATAGAACAGAAAGATAATCTGACTTTGAAGATGTTTGAAAGCTATTATAAAATTGCCAGATGCTTACCCGATAGCATAAAGTTCACTTGATAATTGACTGGGCATGGCCTTTCTATGAACTGTTTCTGATAATGCTGCTGGTCTTTCTCTCTCATCTTTCTGGTGTATTATGATTATGAAACTTGTCACAATATGATTCCTAATGATCTTCAGAGCCTTGAATTTCCTGTTACTACTTCTTTTTTCTTTTATTTAAACTATGCCCAAATAATTAGTACTTTCAGAAGATTTTTTAACAGTTGGGAGTTAACAAACGTGTGTAGAAATGTGGCTTTGTTATAACGATATAAACAAATGTCAGAAAAGATGGCAAAAATACTAGCAAAATAAATTCCTTAATTTGTCTTACAAAAAGTTASCTCAACAAACAGATTTCTGCATTTAACAGAACTTTCCTTTCTCTCTACTTGACATACACAGTTTACATAGAATAGGTTCTCTCATTTCATCTTTTGTAAAATGTAAGGTTTAATATTGCAATGTTGTCATATTTTTTCTTGCTGATTTCTATTGCTTTAGTGGTTAAGGACTTGAAATAATGATGAGGAATTACAAGCCCTCACTCGTGGTTCTCTCTGTCCCTGAAACTAGTGTTTTGCTGTTTGACTATTTTATCATTTTGTTTAGAGTCAATGCTATATTTTCAGGCAGATTTTATTTTTGTTTTTACATGAAGAGCTATACTGAGAAAGTGTGCAGATTATAGCTGAGTTACATCTACATGTGTATGTATACATTTACCTCTTTCAAAACCCTAGATTATTCAGTCATTCAGATCATCTGATATCTTACGAGAGTGAACACAGCCTCTAAATTTGGCATTTGCGTATTTGAAAGTGTAATGCCTTGTTAGCAGTGTTCAGTTTACTCACAGGGCTAAGGTCAAGAATTGGTTGAAGGCTCCCAAGATATTTAGAGGTATCTGTTTACTAAGTACTGTACTTAAGTAATTAACAAGCTCATATACAGTGCCTAGCAAAATAGGAACTTTATCTTAATTGAATCCTCTAGCATGGTGATAGTAGCCCTTTTTGAAATGTTGTATTTTCTCAGAAATAGTCCTTACCTGCTCTTTTCATCCCTTAGGAAAGTCTTCCCTCCTTCTTCCAGCCCTTGGCTGTTACTGCCTACCCACACAAACTGGTTTTTAGCTTGATTCTTCACAGCACATCACTGTATGCTCTGCCTGCTCAGCAGGGGCAATAGCAGCAGCAGCTGGAGTTGGAGCTGCAGGCAACCACTGGTTCATTTACTAGCTCTTGATTTTATTGTACAGCGCTTGGTGATCCTTCTTTGGGATGAAGGTTAGTAACTTCCTTCTCCTTGAAGAGATTTAGTTGCTCAAAAACAGAAAAAGGTGGCACTGAGCAACTGCAGCTCTGGGAATGTCTCTTTAAAAAAAGTTGCTACCTCTTATTTTAATCTAGCTAGGCAACAGAAAATAAAGGTGGAGTTCTTCATCTTGTGAAGAAATATGCTTTATTTACACCTAGAAGTTTCATAAATTAATTGCAAACACCAGCATGAATTACCAAGGCCCACTTTTATCAGACCGCTCATCCTTGTGTTGCTACTTTTTAAATGGCAGATTGTGGTATAGCTTCCTCTCATGAAGCAACTTTACCGGTAGCCCTAAGGACTTTTAAAAATTTTATGCTGGTCTCAAGAAAATGAGAATACCTTCTTTATGCATACATTCTTGCAGCCAATTGTATATCCTATTTATGGTGTGACTCAGTAAGCTTTTTTTTTTTTTTTTTTTAAACTTGCCTGATAATTTATAGCAGTTGATCATGGTTTAACCTGCCTCTGTATGATAAAAAAAATTAAGCCAAATATATAACTGTACAAGAAATGAGAATAAAAATAATGATGAATTTATGTAAAATTTTGCGTATTACTAAATTGAATATAATACATGTGACTACAGTTTCTTCACAACTGTGGCCTTATCTGGAAATGGATTCTTGAACTTCCCCTGAATGGATTCTTACGTAGATAACTGCTTCACCAGCCAGCTGAACCTCTCTTTTGCCTACTTCCATCTTGGTTATGCTTTTTTTTTTCTGTAATTTCTCTAATTTCTCCATTTTTCTCCCATAATCACTCATCGCATCCATGGCTTGTTTCTTTCTGCTTATGTAGAGCAGTTTCCATTTATGTCCAACCTTTAACCATTTTAAAGCCCCATTTTTAATTCCCTGTGCTAATAGAATATAAATAATTTCAAATACATGTGAGATCCTGCCAGGCCAGGCCATAAGTGTTTCTTTCTTGAAACTCAGCATTGGGAACCTGCAGATACCTAGTATGATCACTTTAGTGACTGTCATCATAGCGAAGGTTGAAAAATAAGATAGATCACCATATATATACTACTTGTGATGGGATTAAGACAACATTCCCATACTGAATTAGTATGATTTATCTTATCTTATCTATCTATCTACTTTAATTTTCCCTCTTGGTAAATACAGGTGGTTATTGAAATTTGAGTTGCGGCATTCAGAAATCTTGGTAACTGACTAACGTTCAGGATCTGTTCTTTTTATTACCATCTGCAGCAAAGTTTGACAAAAAATAACAAACACAGTGATAAGTAAGATATAGAAGCCTTATCATTAAGTTTTTATGCTACTGTGCAAGAAAGCTTGAAAAGATATTTTGGGTGCTCAGAAACAAGAAACTGAATCCTTAATGCATTATCATTGAAGTCGTTAAGCTTTGTCTTAATGTCAGTCACAGCCTAATTTTGTGTGCTACCCACTACTCAGGACATTTTTGTTTCTCCTTACATTTTATAGCACTTCATTGACTCTAAAGAAGCTATTTTTTCAGACTTCCTTTAAAATTTGATAAATAATAATTCCAAATGTTCTGATGGTTAACACTTCTTAACTTGCATAGGACATAGATAATGTTTGATACTGTTTGCAGAAGCTTATTGTTAATTTTGTAACTCTTTAAGCGTAGAAATTTTGAAAAAATCTTCTAGTTTTTTTATGGGTTTTTTCTAGTATTTATTCAGTTGCTCCATTAGAGACAGATGACATCGTCAGCATAACTTTGACAAAACTCACTTTTTTTTCTATTCAGATCAGTCCTGATTTTATTTTTCCAGTGTGTGCTGAGTCTTACAAATATTTATAAATAGCTGTCAACATTTAATTTGGATTTTATGTCCAGCAGGCTCGCAGATGGGTCAGGGACTCTGGAGAGTTGCTAGGAACCAGCAACTGCAACACCAAGGATACAGTGGACAAGGCTATCTTACTAGAGAACATGGTAGGAGGATAGCTACTAACAATGTTTCCAATACAAGCCATCGCAAACAAGCCCAAGGAGGCATTGACATCTACCACCTGTTGAAGACAAGAAAATCTAAAGAACAAGAAGGATTCATTAACCTGGAAATGCTGCCACCAGAGCTTAGTTTTACCATTTTGTCATACCTGAATGCAACTGATCTCTGTCTTGCTTCATGTGTCTGGCAGGATCTTGCTAATGATGAGCTTCTCTGGCAAGGGTAAGCAAAAAAAAAAAAAAAAATCACCTGGACATAGTGAAAATAATTATTAGATTTTAAATTTGTCTCAATGTGTGCTTTTTGTCATTCTAACCTTAGGAAAGGTTTCCTAGGTTAAATGAGATTTGACATAGGGGAAACATGAATATAGTTTAAAAATGTTTTATTCTGGATTTCTAATTACTATCAGGTATTTGTGGAGATTACTACATACACAAGTGTGCTTTGTACAAGTATACGTGTGTATTGCTACACACTTGTTGTTTGATATATCATGGGGAAAAAAAACAAGGACTTGTCTTCACTTTCGTACTAGCTCAAAGCACATCTCAAATGTTTGTATTATTACTTCTCTGAATTTCAAACAAGTATCTAGCTTGAGCAAACAAACCTATTCAGCTGAGGCTCCAGGTAGAAAGGGATGAGAACTCATCTACTATAGTTGTCTTAGAGCAACTTAAGTGTATGTTTTTTGGAATATGGTGCTGGAAGGGGGAAAGAAAAGGTCAGTTCTGCAAATGTGTCAAGTGGAATTTCTGCAGTCTAACATTTGAAACACATTTATATAACACATGCAGAGTTTGTATGTCCAGGATATAAATAAAGGAACATTCTATCAAATAAAATAGTATAAGATTAAAATTTAATGAAAAATATTTTCTTTGATATTTGGTGTTTTACAACACTAGAAGGACTCATGAAATCATACTTATCTTTGGAGTAGATGGTCAGCAGAACTTGTATCTTTTTTCACAATGTATTCTTACCCCTTAACTTAACAGACAGTGAGAGTATTACTGTAATAGTTGGGTTGTTGTTCAGGTCCTGTTTCTTTTCCTTTCATTGTGCTCTACATCTCTTCATTCTTCATCTATTTCTTTGCCCCTCTGCATTTGAATTAAGCAGCTTCCCTTCCTATCAGGCTTTATGAACTCAGCAATAGGATAATGCAATTATAACTTCTTAGTCACAATTGTTCTGCTGTTGGGGACTGTTGTCTTGGCAGGAAACAGGAATTCTAGTGAAGATCCTGCTAAGCTTCTAAGTTTATGTATATCAAATAGCTTGGCAGTTGAGTAAGTATGCGTTGTATTGTACTCGGTTCTTGGTATCAAAACCACACTAAATACAAATAAATTCCCTGGACCAAAGCTTGAAGATACTAGAGCTTCTTAATTGTATCCAGTATATATTCTTAACGTACAGGGGGGAAAAAGTACATATTTTCCTCAGGGTTCATCCTGGGAAATAGGTCAATCATTTTTAGTGAAATCTTCCCAAATAATACTCAGTTCAAAGTATACACTTTGGTAGTGAAAATGTGTCCTGATTTAGCAAATTAATAAAAATTTCAAATTGCATAATCTCTGTAGGCATCTTAGTCTTCAATATTCCACCTGTATTGGATATGTTTGAGTTTAGGCTTTGGCAAGTCCTGTGGCTGCAGTTCCGAACTCAGTCCAAATAAGACCAAGGTTCCTGAACTGAAAACAAAGTCTTTCCCATGTCCTCAGTGGCTACCTGCTGGGTCCTAAGCATTGTGCCTAATTATTTACAAAACAGATGTGTTGAAGCAGAACTACCAGTTCAATAAGGAATCTAGATAACAATTGGAGTGCCTAGAAAGTGAAAGTTCGAGGGAATTTCAGATGGTGTCATCAAGGAAACTGAGATGAGGGGCAGAAACTGGTGAAACTGAGATACGGAGTCCGGGTGAGATAGAAGGGAAAGAAACTGAGAAGTGATGGAAGATATAGAGGGATGGGGCTGGATCAAATAATTAGGAGTGGTCAAGACTGGAAAAAGGACAGCCAGGTGGAAAAGGACAGATGGGGAAAGCAGTGAGTTAATGGCATAATTTTGTGCAGATGTGGTGTCCCACTCACTGCACAACTGGGGCACAAGAAAAGAAACACATTTTTTTTAAAATGTCATACCGCTGCAGGAGAACAGCTTGTCACAGTTATTCAGTGTTCAGAGACTAGGAGTGCCAGAGGTCTCAGCTGTGTGGATGTCATTACGATGCCACCTACTGGGATATGTTTTGAGATTGCACTCAAATACACCAAAACCCGTGTAAGAAGAAAACAATAATCATATGAAGAAAACAATAATCATAAGTGAAGACTTTAGCAACACACATGCAAAAGGCTTAATAACTGTTACAAGCAACCTATTTCTAACCTTTCCTATAGTTTGAGTATTTGTCTTTGCAGTGTTGATTACATTTTGCTTCTGTAAAATACATGAAATACAGAAAAGAATTTTGATAATAGACTAATTCTATTTTTATAGGTTGTGCAAATCCACTTGGGGTCACTGTTCTATATACAATAAGAATCCACCTCTAGGATTTTCTTTTAGAAAATTGTACATGCAGCTAGATGAGGGCAGTCTCACCTTTAATGCCAACCCTGATGAGGTAAGTGAACTGTTGCTGACAGTAATAAACAGTTAAAATAATTGTGATTGTTGTTTTATAATTATAGCCATATTAAAAGCCAAGTTTTAATAGGTGTTTGTTTTACTGTAGGAATGGTTAATACTAAGTTACAGCCCTATCCTGATCTTTTTTTGCATATGGTACCTGTGCACATCATTTACATGGCTTGCCTCTTAAGTGCTCTGTACAGCGGTCTGACCTATGGATGCCAGAAATTCATAACCATGTATTGACTTAGGAATGAGGCAGAGATCCTAACTGAAGACACAATGGTGAATTTAAAAAGGATAATAATACGCTTACATAAATTAAAATGCTAAAATGCTTCTGCAGAGTGTGAGTTTAATCCCACTTCAGTTAAAGCAGGATGAGGTATAAAGTAACACCAATTACTTCTATGACAATTATGGTTTCTTGTAAGGGATTTTTAAATATTTCCACTATCAAGGAGCAAATCTTGAAATATTATGAAAAAGATGCACTGCTGAACTACCCTAAAGATCAATTTCATTTGATTTCTGTGGATGTTTGTTATGCATAGACATAATCTTTCTTTATAGTATATAACAACATATATTTATTTTCAAAAAATACCCCATGTCAAACTAAAAGGTTTCCCTTTATTAATTCATGTAACTAACTGGAAAAGTCAGTTTCTGCTTTCACTCTGTCACCTTTCAAAGAAGAAAAGAGTTTGAGAGTAGACATCTTTTGCCTGGGAGATATGCGATTAACGCCCAAGTGACAAAGAGAGTCTTGTGTACAAAACCAGACTCCTGCTTCATGTTTCCTAGGAGAAGAAGGTACACAGTACCGAACAAAAAGTAGTATTAACTTCCTGCATATATTTATACATACACAAGGAAGTGGTAATTGAATAAATCCAGAGTAGGAAAAGGATTGAGAGACATGAAAAGATACACTTCTAGGAGTCAATAGTTCACTCTGCTGATATGATACAGAAAACATGAACTTGTGACCACGGGGTGAAATAAATAAAGCAGTCGTATGAATCGTTACAATAATGTGATTTTGTTTAAATTCTTGCTTTATCTCATATTCTGCTTGATAAAGAAACCCACTACTTTTATTAGTCACAAATTACAGTATTTTGTAATTTCTCTGGTAGAGCTCTGCCTTGAACTGTGATACGCAGTGCTGAGACGTCTTAATCAGCGCCTTGCCACTTGAGTGATAAGCATTGATTTTCAGCAGGCTTTTAGTGAATTTAGTAATAAATGTAAAGCTTTTCAAATGAAACGCAATATTTAGGTAACTTAAATGTGTTTTCAAGAATGTATCAAGTTTTAATTGGTAACAGCTTTGTTGACCCAAATTTTTCTTTGTCTTTCAATTTGTTTTAACATAATTTTTCACTTATTATCTTAGTTTATAACATGCTGTTATATTCCAAGCTAATTTAAAGTAATCTTGGTAGGTTTAAAGCATTTGGAGCCTTCACAAAAGGCACTGAATAAAAAATTTGTTATTTTTAAAGGAAATTGAGATCTGCAAATTAGAGCTACCTTATAGTATACCTAAATTAGGTATTAAATTTATTATGCTACACTTACTTCTTCTGGGTTCATTATGATTATATTGTACAATAGTAGTACAAACAGTCTGCTTCAGGCCTAGTGAGAGACGAGAACCTCAGGATATCTCCTAAGGGCTTCTGTTCCTCTCTCCCTGTGGAGCACCATAGCCTGGTAGGACTCATTCAGGGCCTGAGTTTCAGGAGAATTCACGAATACTATTGCTTTTATTGTTTACGACTGTGATATTGGCAGAATTATTATTATAAGGACACTGTAACTGGAATATATGATATGACATTCCACTATTACAAATTGTGTCTCCGAATTTCCTGCCAAACTCTGCTTTACATTTGATAACAGACCTGATCAAATTACTATAAAAATAGGAATACTTACAGCTACAGGAGCAAGATTCTCCAAAGGACACCGCCCATGTCATGAAAATGGGTAACCAGGCTCCACAGCAACAGCTCCAGAGCTAGCGGTGGCTCACGGGGTAGGGAAGAGCATCTACACACTTTGTGGTAGGATTCTCTGGTTAGCCATTGTTGTGTGCATGGTGTTGTGTAATTTAATGTATTGATTGTGTGCATGAGCTTGCATAATTCATAGCAGGTGCTCACATTCTGCTGAAAGGATGTGCCTAATCACATTACACGTAATCTGAAAAAAAGCCTCCAGTGCATGTTTGGTTTCTCATATTTTTTTTTGGTTGTTGTTTTTGGTTTTTTTTCATATGGCAGCACCATTGAAGCCAAGATTTTGGAACTTGTTTTTTGTTTCTTTGGGGAGAGGGGGTAGTTTAGTGTTAGTATTAACACTTGAATATGAATATTATGTTGTTTAATCTGCCTACGTGGTCTCTGCTGTATTTTATTCTAAGAGTGTATGGTGTATGTGAAACGTTTCTCATGCAGTGCTCATTTCATATCTCATACGCTTATGACTCAGAATTTGTAAGCAACCAGAAGTTATTTCCCACTGGTTTGTATACTGTTTCTAACTCCCTACAAAATATTTTGTCAAGTTTATTACATGGAGCTATGCTATGTAGTTAAAATTGGAACTGAAGGTGGAAAAGAGAATCCTTTGGTCAGGAAAGAAGCTCTAATTTTTGTTTCATTCTCAATGATAATGATTCTAACTGATTCTGTTTAGTAACATTTATTTTTATGGAAATTTTTTCTATTGGAATCTGGACTGTACTGAAACTTTCAGACTTTAATGAGGTCAGGATTTCCTTTATGTAGCATAATAACAATAAAGTACAGTAAGACAGTGCTTATACTAAGCCTGGCTTTCCACTTTTCTGATTGGCTCATTCATTACCAACTGCCCTTAGTTTTTGCCAGGAAGGTCAGTTTTCTGACCTTTTCTTGATTATAAATTAATTGTTAGCCACTTGCAAAAGCTACCTTACCTGACTTTGAATTACAGATATCTAGATGATGGAATATTTACTGTGCTGTATATTTCTAACCAAATTTTTTGAAAACTTACTCTATTTCATAGTGATCTACTAAGCAAGCCAATTTTGAGATGCATTGATTTATCTGTCCGAAGAATATTAAAAGTATGTGTATGTTGTAGAGGGAAGAAGTTCTTTTGTGTGATTTATCTAAAAAGTTGGAATGGACCAGACAGCTGAAACCTTTTGAAAACTCTACATTAAGTCAGAGAACTTTAATCCTGTAAATTATTATTTATGGATTCTGTGTAACATGAAAAACATTTCTACGTTCTACTTGTGATTTCTGCCATCATAAGTGTGTATCACTGAGACTGTATTTTGAAGACACACAGTGAAAGAGAGACTGTTTGAAATGTATGTTCTATATTGTGTCCACATTTGTTACCAAATGACTTGATTCGTAACTTAGGAAAAGAATCTTAAAATTTTCTATTAGAAAGTATAACATCAGTACTGTGCATTTTGTTCCAGAAGATGTACCATGAAATATATTAAGATATTGCATTTCCCTAGAAAAATTGGAATAATAATACCATACATGTCTAATTATTATTTACTAGTAATGTTAATGTTACCTAGAAGCCCCAATTAGAAATTGAGGCCCTACTATGCCAGATATTGGATATACAGAATAAAATGATAATCACTGCCCCCAAAGAATCTATCTAAATAATTACGCTAGTATTTAAACTTGAATTCCTATATTTCCTCAGCTTTTATTTAAGAATGTTTTAATTTGGTTGGTGATCAAAATCATCTTTTTTTAATACAGTACAGACTAGAAAGAAATCAGTATTTTATGTTGATACTTATGTAGTCCTACCAAAATGTAAAAGCATATAACCCACAGAACTATAAATCACCTAAAAATGTTGATGTTAATATGCTACTAGTGATTTCCTTAGTCACCTTTTAAAACTATTTAAGCTAAACAAATAGAGCATGTGTACAACCATTTATGTGAAATCTGAAATTTCAAATATTAAGTGAAGTTTGTTTTTATTGACAAATGTATTTGTCATATATTTTCCTGCACTACTTTTAAATGCGCATTAGGTAAAAAGCTTCATTGTCTCCCAACTCTGACTTTGCAAACAATTCCATTTAAATATTAAAAAGAGAAATCATGTATATGTGTAAAAAAAAAAATACTGATTCCAAAATTTCTATGCCGTTAACTTAGAGTATGTCTGGTTTGTTTTGTATGCATATCTAAACAGATGTCAAAGGCAACTACAGAAGTTTTAATGTTGACTGCTGTACTGAAATGTTCTGAAAGTACTCTTAGCAGAGAAGAAAATCAATACAGAAATGAAACCAATACTGAAAAAGAAAACTTTTCGATTTTAGATATCCTGTATGGATATGAATGAACGGAAAGGCTCTTGGAACAGGTAGAAAGCAAGCTAGGAGTGTCAGTGCTGTAATAGAATAGGTTGGTAAAACAAGCATCGTGTGAGTGGAAAAAAAGGAGCAACTGTAAAAAATAACATATTGAAATACAACAAATAGCTTTTGTTGTTACTATTATTCTATAGCTATGATTGTTATTTGCATGTATAATTTAAATCAACACTTTCATACATTAAGATTTTATCCAGAGTTGTCTGAAATTCAGTGGTAACATTCTTGCCACAAAGGCAAGGTATCCTTAAGGCATCTTTCCTAATTCTCTAATGCTAAGAGCGTTATAGCGACAAGCAGGCTCCTCATATAAGTTAGGCAGACACAGAGCTACTGGAAATCTTGGCTGTTGTACTGTTCACAACTATTCTTCCACTAAATCAGAACTAGAAGAACATACCGTGTGTGCTCATCCTGCAGTGTTTCCTAAGTGTTAAAAAGACCTCTTCAGACCTGGTAGATAGTGGCACAGCTCTGCCTACCTGGCTTCAGTCAAACGTTTCGTAAGAGAATCACCAGATGACTGATAAATAATCTTAGCACAGATTTTAATAGTGTGTAGAACTACTTATTTCAGCTAGTATACCTGCCACAAGCTACCATTTTAGCTACCAAAAGTGATTTATTTGAAGTGTGGGTTCTGAGAGGAATTCCAGGCAATGTTTACAGTGTTACAAAAAGCAGATTCGATGACATGCCATAAATCTTGTAAATAAATTTCATTTGCTGTAAGCCAAAATTTAAGAACTTTAAAGAGAAATCAGGTTTCTATTGTTGCAAAGTATTTGTGGTTGCTTAGGAAGAAATACAAAGCAACTAAAAATGATGGCATGTGCTGAAGTATATTTTATTTATACCCTGTTTTTTTGTGAAGGAGATGAGGAAAATGAATAACGAGACTGCATTCACAGAGAAAGATATTGTCAAGCATTATGTGTGGTGGGGGGAGAGAGAGAGGGAACTAGAGACGGGGAATAAAAATGCTTTGCAAAGACTTGGTAGCCTATCAGGTGAATATCCTACATTGAGTTGAAATCTACTGCATGAAAGAAATTACTCATGGCATTTACTGTCACAGAGAAACCAACCCATTGTCTGTCTTAAAGACAGTATTATTTTCATCCCGCCTCATCTATGATGTGCCAGGTATTTTCTGGATATGTTGCAGAAGTGTTTGTTAAATAATTGCAGCAGGAATACAACTGAGACTTCCTCACCAGACTTCAGTTTGTATTACCTTAAGCAAATACCTATTACTGAAGCAAATGCATAAGTCTCATTAAGTCAGGTTATATGTAAAGGAGATGTTCTGCTGCTAGTCTTGTATAAATTGCCAAAATACTTGAGGAATTAATATGCAGTTGATGTTCATTTTGATCTCCCATTTTTAGTTTCCTGTTTAGCTCTAACTCAAGAAAGTATTTAACCTTACGTTGTCCATCCATATTATGGACAAACTTAAATATGATCTAATTTGGACTTAAATACAAGCTTATAGTGCAATACATGTTTCATTACAGTCCTAGATAAAGATTCTTCTTAAAATCAGAGCCTAAAATTGCTAGGATTTTTTTTTGTCATACCTGTATAAAACCTTTATATTTTATTTATTTTATAAAACATTCTTTTAACCAAAAAAAAAAAAAGCATGCTGATTAACTCCTATTTTTTATAAATATATAAGCAAAAATTACAGACTGGTAAAAACAGCTAGATAATATTACAGGTGTTTGTTGGCTTTTCACTTGTGTTACCGATATCTTAAGCATATATTCTAATTTCTTTTTTGCTTGATGTAACTGAGACTTTGCTTTACTAATCCACTTCATAAAACAACTTTCCAAACCTGCACTCAGTCCTTTATTTCTTTTTAAGCAAAATTGAAGAGCACTGGGAAGTTAGTTTATACACTGAACGACAGGTTGCCCTTACATCTTTATAGATGTAATGTAAACTAAAAGAGCAGACTTGCAAAATATTGTGAAGTCTGAGATCAGAAGGTTTATGAAAAAAGATTTCAGAAGTATTTTAAAGGTGATTTAGGTTGTGGCCTTGGTACATTATCCTATGCAGAAGTGCACTGTCCTACACATTTTACATTATTTCAACATTATGGTATAGTCAAGAGATACTGTACTTAAGTATTGTAACACTTCTTTGTAACAAATGCTCAGAACCACTCCCAGCCCCTGCCAAATTGAATTGAAGCCGGTTGGTTAGTCATTCTCAGGCTCAGATTATTGTTGTTGAAAAATGTGAACATTTTTAAAATCCATTAGGTTGGTTTTGATTTCTGAGATCATAAGGAAAATAGTCTTATGCTTTGGGATATTTCAATGAACAGAAAGAATCCAGAATATCACTGAAATATTTTTAAATGAAATTTGGCACGTGTATTCTATAAGAAATGTGTGCTTGGCAAAGTGTGGAAAATTCTGGAAATCATAATGTGAATATAAAATATACACAATTGTTCTATCTTTTTAAACTTTTTTTTTTTATGTTGGGCACAGTGTTCTTATTTATGTGTATGCATATTTTTATATGTTGATATTTACCTATGCTTTGAAATCAGCGTGCTTGTGTTTATTTGCATTATTACACATTTAAACAAATGCATTTAATGCATCTGTTTGAATGTGAGACATCGTATACATGTGAGAACATCAATGTTTTAATGAAAGATATTAAAAACAAAACATATTATGGCTAAGATTTTCTTATTTACAAAAGTTACGAAATTAAAAGTTATGGTCCCCGCAGCACTTTAAATACAATTACAAAAGTATGAAAACCAAAATACTAGTCTACACTGTAAATAAATTATTAAAGAACCATCATGCTCGTTATGGGGTTCATAATTTTAAATTTCCTGCTGTGAGTATATGTAAAATCTCAACCATAACAATAAATTGTTTCTTTGCATTTGATTTATAATTTTAGAGTGTATTGTGCATGTTGAAATGTGATTAGAGGAAGAGGAATCATTCTGAAAAACAAACCAACTAATTAGTAAGATTATGTTCCTACATTGCCAAGTACAATACTTGTTCCTAAACACATTATGAAGATAAACATATTTATACATACATGTATTTTATCTCAGGGAGTCAACTACTTTATGTCCAAAGGCATATTAGACGATTCACCGAAAGAAATAGCTAAGTTTATCTTTTGCACAAGAACACTAAATTGGAAGAAGCTGAGAATCTACCTTGATGAAAGGTAATTTGAATTTCTCTTGCGACATTTCCTATTCATTTTCAATGTACAGCACCATTCAACAATATTTTGCTTGTATTGATGTAATTTTAAAGATGTAAAAATGCAAGAAAATGCAACTAAGTAATTCTGCTGCTAAATTTGAACAGTTATTCACTGCAAGTATTTATGTGACTGTAACACTTTATAAGAACCCCTGAAAATACCACCTATAACTAGTAAATCTCACATCCTGTGCTTTTTCTGCATTTTTGCAGTTCTGGGCATAAATTGTCTTGAAATTATAGTGAGCATTTAAACTGCACAGGGTAATCTTTGTGCTGTATGACATTAAGATTTTACAGATATTTTGTTGCTTTTTTTGACTTGAGGTTTCTTTTTTTCCTATCTAGTATGGGTGTTAATCAGAAAAAGTAGTTACCACTTTACCAAGTGATGATAGCTTTTTAACTAATGTTGAATCATCTAACCATTATTTGGTTGTCTGATATTTCTTGAATGGAAGTCACACCCACCTCCTAAGATGCAATAGAGCATCCTCTTGGAGACAGCATGAGCTGCAGTAGGGAACACTCTCCCTGCTGTAGCATGCTCTTCTACCTCCACAATGCTTTCTCTTGCCCTCCAGGATACCTTCAGGTTGGGGTAGTGCAGTATCAGGAAAGAGGAGCACCAACACGTTCAAGCGAAGTTGAAAGAGGAGGAGAATAATAACTGGACCTAAATAGGAAGAGTAGAGGGACAGCAGCGCTTCTAGCAGGAATCCTCTCCTGCTTCTCATCCTCCTCAGCCTGTACTACTAAAGGGATAAAAGGAGTCATTCTGTAGTGTTATCACCACTGACAGTGCTGTGCTGTAAAACTTCAGATTATCAATTTTTTTGGCAATAGAAAAAACACAAAACCATTTAATGGATGAGATTGCAAGTTAATATTAGCAACCCCTACTGCCATTCATCTTCCCTTCGTAAACAGAGTGTAATCAAGCACTAAAAATAAAAACTAGGTTTCTAAATATTGAAACTCCCCTCTTAGTACTGAAATGTTTAATAGAAAGGAGAAACATACGAGAATATTCTTTGATTCACTTCAAATTTGCTTCCAAATTTCTTTCAGATGTCTTTTGCACATCTGTTCATGTAGGCTAGTCTGAATCCTGTAGATGTTTCTGTGTTCAGTGGAAAACGCTTGAGAGCATTGCACCCTGATGGACTTAGACTTTAAAGGGGTTTTGTGAGCAAATTTCATGTAACTTAAGCCTGGTTTTAACAAGATACTCCTGTAACAGCTTCTACTTAGGCACCAAAATGTGTGACACACATGAATCTGTTCCCTTTACTGTCTTTTTTAATGGCTTTGTCAGACAGTTGAAAGGAAGCGAAGCCTCTATGTAGACTATGATTGAAAATGCATATAAAGAAACTTAGAATTCTGATTAATGTATATTTTTATAGTATTTGGCTACTATTCTGTGTCTGAAGAACATGTATTTCTATTATCTTTGTGCTGTTAGTGATAATTTTCTTTGTCTTTCAGCAAAAAACAAAGCTYAAACTATTCTAAAGCTTTCATTTTTATTCTTAAAACCTACATTTTCATATCTAAACAGTTAAAAGAAACTTCTCTAATTATGTGGGATTTTATTCTACCAGGCGAGATGTTTTGGATGACCTTGTGACGCTGCACAACTTCAGAAATCAGTTCTTGCCAAATGCACTGAGAGAGTTCTTCAGACACATTCATGCTCCTGAGGAGCGTGGGGAGTACCTTGAGACTCTCATAACAAAGTTCTCTCACAGATTCTGTGCTTGTAACCCTGATTTGATGAGAGAGCTTGGCCTTAGCCCCGGTAAGCAAAAAAGAACTTTGATTCAGTGGATCAGTCTTTATATTTCTGGATGATGCTACTGTTTATGATAGTTTTAAAATCGGCACCTAAACAAGTATTTCTGAAAGTACAAACATGGCTTGGGAGGGTTCATTTTACAGGGATCATCCCACTTGGGTTGAAAAAAACCAAAAATAACATACAGATTCTTTTCTTAGACCTAGCTGATAAGTGGGTTTTATTTTCATGTTATCTTTCGTTCACTTTTGTCTGTGCTTAAGCTCTGTAGTATCTCTAAGTTCCCTCTTGCAAAGACTTATACACTTAACATTTTACCTTGTGGATAGTCCCACAGAAATGAGAGGGAATTTTGGGCCTCACTCAAGTTAACAAGCATTTCTAATTGGTTGGGGGGAGCCAGTTTTCAGCAGTGGGACTGCTTACGTATTTAAAAATAAGCTTTAGCAGGATGTTGGCCTTAGTTTACAAAAACTTCAAGAATCTGTTTAAATGAATGTGCATAAAGCCCTTAGTGACTTTTCGTAATGTAGAAATATTAAGAGATTTGTAAATGCTCTTTTGGCAATGTGCTGACATTATTACTTTGAAAATGGCTATATTTTTTTTCACTGGGATACCCTTTTGAATTGTTATATATGTGTATATTATAAGCCCAGATGATGAAGACCCTAAGGTTCTTGGACAGCAAACAATATTTTTAATGACCACAGTTTCCTTTTTAAATTTTTTTTATTTATTCTCTCTTGTCTAGATGCAGTTTATGTACTGTGTTACTCTTTGATTCTACTTTCCATTGATCTAACAAGCCCTCACGTGAAGAACAAAATGTCAAAGAGGGAATTCATCAGAAATACACGACGAGCTGCACAGAATATTAGTGAAGATTTTGTAGGGCACCTTTATGACAACATCTACCTTATTGGCCATGTGGCTGCCTAAAAGCACAATTTGCTAGCACTTAAAATTTGTAATTTTCAAAAACTACATCAATTCAAGAAATTAATTATTTTGTAGAGATGGGGGTTATTTTAGTGCTGGTCATTCTAACCTCTGTATGCAATCAAAGTTTGTGTGTGTAAGTGTGTGTATGTGCAAACTACCTTTTCTATCTATTTACCGTGGGAACGGAAGGATTTGGAGATTTGTTTTTCACAATTTTTTTAGTTTTGCACAAAACAATGCCATTAGTCTGACACAGCCATTTACGAATGTTAAACTGACATTACAGTCTAAGCTGACAAAGTGGTGAATTTGTGCATTAGATCTGCTTGGAACTTCAATAAGTTCATTCTTTTTAGAATACCATGTAATGTGTATATATTTAACTAAAGAGATTTATAATCATAATTATTTTATTGTAAAATATTTTAACTAAAATTTCCCTTTTATCTCTTAAAATAGTGTTGTACTTCTTTCTTTTGCATTTTTTTACAATGCTGACTACCTCAGATATGTAAGTTAGAGAAACATTGGTCTGAATACTACAATAAAGTTTATTCTAGGAGATGACAGAACACTTGTAAAATATCTAAGCTGATATTTAATACTATATTGACTAACTTGAATTAGCATATTGCCAATCTGCTATTCACTCAATTTTAAAGAAGATTGCAACCTCTATTTTAGATGAACCCTGATGTCATACAGGGATAGCCTAGGGAAATTGTGCAGTTTACATAGAGGGAGCTAACCTATATTGCAGACACTAGTTATTGGGGACATAGGACAACTACAATCATCTATTCAGCACAGTAAACAAGGAAAAATCTCAACAGGGAAAGTGGTAGGGGTGGCTAACGTGTTGCTGCTTTCAGCTGCTTCCCTCAGTCTAGAAGTGTCAATGATGGAAATGCCTAGGCAAATATATACCAGATGACTCATTGCTAAAGCTGTTAAAAACTGACTGTGCAAGATTAGGGGAGTGACTGTGCAGGATTGGAGAGCCGTTTCAGACTCAGATACTGAATTACTCTTTCTAAATCTGTCATATAGGTAGATTTTAAATAGTTCTAGATTTATGAAAATACTTCAAAAATGGTTTTGGTCAGGTTGTGTCTTACATTTTCTGAAGTGTGTAGAATATTAGCAGTGCAACTGCCGTGCATGTGCAGGAATTGAATGAGTATTTGCCTGGTTTTTGTTCAGATAACTCATAGAGCAGTGCTTTTCTTAAATTGACATAACATGTAGTTGAAATCAGACCTGTTCCTGAGTATGTTTGTTTACATAATATTCGGCTATCGCTAGCATCTGGATTCATCCTGGTAACAAGTAGATTTGTCCTTTTTCCCTTCCACACCATGAGGTGAAGTAGGAAGATACTTAGTTCTGTTTTACAGATTAATCTGATATTTTATGTAGGAAGTCTATGGCAGAACCAGGAATTGAATGGAGGTCATACCCCTCATAGGCACGCGCTTTGCCCACATTGCTGCTTTCAGTTTGGAACCTAGGGGGTGTTACGTTTGTCTTTGATATGAGAAGAGCGATGACAATGATAGTCCACATAAGGGCTACATAAATGACAGGGAGGAAAAAATGTAGCTACTGCTGCTATTTCAAGTGTTTAGTACATTTTGGTTTTAGCTCTGGTCCACATGCAAAAATGCACCCAGAAAAAGATGTATTTTTTTTTAATTACGTTACCTTTAATCAAGTGTAAATGCCATTTGTGTTTGTGGAGCATACACAGCCAAAGCCAGGAGCCAGCAGTATTGGAGCTATCTTCCGGACAGGTTTTACAATATCACTCCCCTCTCTCAGGATAACTTCTCATCACTTCACCCTGTGTCGTTTCATATATTTCAGAAAGCCCAAGGATGCATTCCGCAGTGGTCAATTAATCTCAGACACAAATAAAGAGTATATGGTATGTTGGGGAGCTTTGTTTAAGGCACAGGTATCTGGTCCTGTTAAAAAAAAAAAAAAAAAAAAAAAAAAAATTTGGAAAACTTTTAACATAACCTGTAAAACCAACCACAAAGGATAAGTGTCTCTGGGTTCCTTAAAGTGATCTAATGTGAAGACTGCAGAATATGGCTTTCTAGAAAACAGTCATCAGAAGGTATACACTTAAAAAGAAGAATTCAGTGAATTTTGAAATTACAACTAATCTTATCAGGAAATGTTTTCTCAAACCACAAATGCAGAGTGAGGCCTAATGCTCTTCTGACTGGTATTTATGTTGACATTAGTGATACTGCACTGGTACAAGAGTACGAATTGTTAATCTGCATTTCTCTTAACTTCCAGTTACCCTCAGTTCCCATCCTCAAACAGATACAGAACAAAGCCTCCAAGCAGACAGAACGTGTTTTTTCTGGAATAGATGAGTACATCTATTAACAAGGTTTAGAAAGCTTCAAGGCCAGTGTAACAGCCAAGAAGATAAATTAGAAACAGGATGATATGGTTAAAGTTTCCATAAGACACAAGTCCAGGGGAAAAGAAAAAAAACAAAACAAAACCCTAATCACATACAGATAACAGCATCTGATCTACACCATAGGATTTTGAACAGTGTTAGATGGTTAGCGCCCAACTCATGCTGTACATTACGTTACTAACTCAGAGTGGAACAGAAAACAGCAAACACAACATGCCAGGTGTGAATTCCCTTAGAGGTAACCAAGAAACAAAAAATGACAATAGACGTTTCTTCTGTCCTTTTTTCTTTTGAAGTTTGAGTCTTTCTCAAGAGTGGCAGAGAAGTATTTTTTTGCATTTTAAGCATCTAGACTTTTCATTAAGTTAGGCAATCTTCTGTCTAAAAAAAAAATCTTAAGCAGGTGTAACAATACTCTTACAAAGTGAGAAAGATAAAGTTTGAATTCTCTTAGTCATCCTCCAAAAGCCCTCTAAAAAATAAGTTTTGGGCAGTGTCTTCTTCAATGCAAAATTGGTGCCTCCACATACAAAAGAAAAGAGTGATGGATACTTCATTGATCCAGGGGTCAGTAAATGATGTGATGTGGAAATAGCTACTTGATCAAGCATTTCAGAAGACGTAGACAGAGGATCTCAAGCCTAATTACATGAGCATGATCATACTCATAACTGCAAAGTGATTCCCAAGCTATTGTGATTCCACCACTGCATGTCCTTTGAACTTTGGCCATGTGATGTTGCCTTCATGCTAACTGTATGCAGCGCTGAAGGAAGAAATGAGCCTGCAGCCCATCCCCCTGCAAATGCTAGTTATTCTGGTCCTAAAAGACACTGAAGTTGTGTTCTGAATGGCCATTTCTGAAATTTTGCTAACTTTAGTATACACTGAGGTGACAGAAGGACAACTGTTCTTTGTTCATGTAGGGGAAATAAGCGTACTTGTGTCCATGTAAAGTGTCACATAATACAGCTCATTTTTGCCTGTGTTAAATTCTGAGGCTCTCATTGCATTTATTCAAGGAATACAGCATATGTTACATATTCACGTGGTTTAGTTATAGACAGTGTCTGATATTCTACATTTTCTCAAAACCCTATTTCTGTCTTGAATACTTTCCATTCATACTCTAAACAACAGATTTATACAGCTTTGGCTTTTTAAAATAAATCAGAGCTGCTTCAACATACAAAAGCCCAAACAATTCTAAGTTAGAGACACATTTGTCAATTTTGAAGTGGGCAAGAAATTCACATTCAGGGGAAAAAAAAAAATCAATTTGTTCTCTTCGACCTTTCCCTCCCACCCCCCACACTGGAAAAAGAAAAATTATAAACAATTGCAAAATACAGATTTAGGAAGATAAACTGTCTAGTTGGGCAAATAAATGTTACTATTTCCTCTTCGGTATACTGCAGTTTATTAATGTTCTTTCCATGAACAAATTTTTCAACAGGAATTGTTCTTTTTTGAAGTGGTAATAGTTTTGTTCTCTGTGTAAGGTTGTCATTGTGCAATCTGATGTTTTTTATAGTTCTGTTTTTAGAAAACAAATATTAAATTATTTTAAGTACTTACTTAAGCAAAATTGAGGTATACCTACTTGATATGTTAAAATGTCAAAATAACAATGTTGAGTATTTAGAAAAGTCAGATTTACTTGCCTTATATTGGATTGGGATTTTTTTTCTTTTCACATATTTCATGTAAGTATCAAAACTAATAAACATTAAGACTGGTGACTTGTTCTCTGCCATTGTAAAATCTACCACTCTAATCTCAAAAGCACTATTAAAATGGACAAAGGACAGACTTAAAGGATTTCCTGTGTCTCCCATAGGCACATTATGGTTTCATTTTGCCTTGAAGAGAAATAATATACAAACTTTTATAATCTACATATAATAGTGATTTTAGTAACATAAAATTTTATGTGATCTTCTAATATTATTTATCAGATGTTAGAAGTTAAGACTTACCATACAATGTGTGTAATTAAATCATAACCAGATAGCTAGGATTAGTTACAGAGATGAATGTGTACGTAAAAAGCTTCAAAGAGATCACATTGCTCCTTCATCACTTCAGTGCTTTTGCTGACAATGATGTTAGTAAATTTGCAGTTTTCCTTTCTTATTCATATAAACAAGCTTAGAGAAGAGATGGATTAGAAAATGTTTACACAGAATATTTCCATTCCCTGTGTGAAATTTTCTTCCATTAAAGAGGAACTTTCTGTATTTGCTTTATAATTTAAAAAAGCAAAAAACTACAATCCATTGAAAGAATGAAGAGGCTCTAATTTTCAGATATGTGATTCACTCATAGCACCTCTACAGAAAATGAGCAAAAAGCACTTTTCTGATTTCTAGCAATCCCACAAATGCATTATTTTTTAAGCTTAAAAATACTGAGTACATGACAGAAATCAAGCATATTTATGTGAAAGCAGCATAGTCAGGATATCAGTTCTTTTCAGAGAGAGTATTCGTTTGTAAAAGCTAGCTTTCCTCTTGGCAGTGTTGGAGAGGAATGTTGGATTTAATTTAAAATGATTAATGAGATTTTGTCAGACTCCCTGCCTTTACCACCACTGCAGTTTGTCAGCACAACAACCTGGGAAACCCGGACGCCACTCTGTCGCCCGAAACAGCTTTCCAGGAAAAAATAAACCTGAGTAACTAGTGCCAGGTACATGTCAATGGTATTGTCTTTCAGCTGTTGAAAGTTTAACTCTAAGTTGGGACATTTACACATTCTGAGGAAGGCAACTTCATTCGTTATTTCAATAGTCTGGTTTTGACAGCGGATAACCATATAAACTTAAGTTTTCAGAGCAGGCATAGCCTTTATTATTAACCTTACGGAGAATCCTATAATCCATGCAGATGAGAAATTCTTTAAAAGGAAAAAAAAAAATCAAAGCTTGTTCAGGTAAGATTTTCTGGAGAAAGACCATCTATGCAACCTGTCTCATTTTTGGCTGTATTCCATTAGGAGGATCTCATCCTCTGAGCCTTACGCACGCGAATAGTGGCAAGGAATGCTCTGTCAGACTCAAGGCGGATGCATCTGTGTGCACTCGTATGCCAATAGCCAAAACCTAACAAGTTCACAGTGCTTTTGATATGTAACCGTAACATAAGAAAATGAGCAATTCTTTTGAAACGTAAGGTAGATACTGAAAATTATTTACGATTTGTCTCCTTGTGGAAATTTATTCTGTTGGGCTACAGCTTGAGCATTGTGTTCTCCTTACACATGAAATACACAAAAACTGAAAAGAAGACTTTTAATTTCAAAAGCAGCCTTCCCCTTCCCAGAAGACATATGTCTGCCTGTGCTGCACAAGTCTTTCTGCAGTCACATAACCCTGTATCAACAAACTGACCTTTCATTCACTGCTGTGGACCTCTTTGTACATCAGTTCTATCCACTAACTCAGCAGGCCAAAAATCCTGTGAGGCTTCACAGAGATGTAGATGGTGAAAAAGACTTAGTACTGCTCTGCTACACCAGGCGGAACATACTCCTTATGGGGCATGCCGTGACAGGTATTCTTACTTTTCTTAGTAAGAATTTTCTTACTCTTCTTCTTACTTTTATCTTAGCTATTTCTTCTGTGTTAAAAGAAGTATTTTCACAGCTGCTGTTTCCCTGTCTACACATCCAGAATTCAGACCAATTGTCATAATTACATGTAAAGCAATTGAATTGAAATACATATTTATAACTGGAGAACTTCTTAACCTTACTTGCCTTCTGCAGCATTAATCAGCTGCATGACAAAACAAGCAAGGAAATCACAGAACTGCTTTAGAAGTGCTAGAGAAATGCATCTCTCGGTGTGCTTCTTAGTGACAACCAAGATCCTGCATTTTTTCACATTAAATGTAACTTCTTATTTCTATATTCCACTTAGGAATTTATATCAATGAATGTATTTGTTACTGTTCCATGCTGTCTGAAGTCTGACAGTACCATTTCTGATTTGTACTAGCCAAAGCAAAAGCAAAAGCTAGTTTTGTTGTTTTTTTTTCCCCTGGCATAGCAGCAAAATTTACAGTAGATACACAACATTCATCTATCACAGTAAAAATATGATAAAAAATGCTTGAATCTTTTTTCCCCTATATATAAGGTTTATATATATAATAAAATACAGAAGTCACATGGTTAAGTAATCAGCTTTTGTTAAAACTTTTTTCCAGCTTTTTTAGAATAAATGTATTAATATATTATTTCCTTTTCTTGGTATTAAGTGTTCACAATGTACATTGTGCTGCATAACATGTACTGAAAATCACAGCACTTAAAGGCCTAATTTGAAGATTTAAATGGTACATAGGTAGACATTGTGCTGACTTCCTATATAAGGTAGATTTTATTTAAAATCATAAAGACCCTGAAATGTATTGAGAATTCTTTTAAATGAGTAATATTTAGTAATATTAAGTTAAATTGTTAAGCATAAATCAAGATTTATGGTCTGGGTCTAAAGACACAAATCAGTAAAAGGGGCGGAAAGCCAAAGGAAGAAATTTTCTTTGATGAGACTTCATTAAAGGTTTCATTAAAATTTTGTTAGTTTTAATGCAGATTGAGACAGAAGTTTTGAAGAGGTGAGATTAGTGGTTTCTGTAAGAGGATACCTGGTCCCAGCCCCATTCATACCTCATCCTCCCTCTTTCCTGCAGTAACGTAACAGCCTTCCTGCCCTGTCCAACAAGTCTGCTCCTCTCCACGCTGTCCGCAGTGAGGCTGAGCAGAGTCTTGCTTTGCAGCCTACTCTTCTCTTCCCCCCAAATTAGTAAATGGACTGTGTGTAATCTTGTTATTTTTAAAATATAAAGTGTTCTCTGTAATTTCTTAATACTGGCTAAGTAACAGAAACAAAAGAAATTAGCAGTTAAGATGTACTCTCAGTGAGCATCGATATTTTTTAAGTACAGACAGTTGTTCTATTATACAAAAGAAATAGAAAAGGAAGCCCGTGTTGCCAATCATACAGCTTTATGTCAACAACTTCAGTCTCATAACTATTCCAAAATCATCCTCAAATGAATTCTACAAATGCTGATTAATGATCTTCAGTCTATTTTAGAGGTTGCTCACTACATACTTGAACTAAGCAGAATTTTACATAGAATATGAGATAACACTTGGAGAGGCTTATCTGCATTATCCTTACAACACACCTAACAAGATACACCCTAGTAAAATTCTGGCCCCACCGCTGTCAAAAGCAAATCAGTAACTCACGGGAGTGGAGTCAGGGTGTCATTACGGTTTGGAAGAAGCAAAAGCTTAGAAGTATCTTTAATGCCTCACATTCTGACAGACCCATGGTCTCAGCACACTGTTTAAGCTGATAAACGTCACTGTGTTACCAATTGTGACATAGCAGTATTCTCAAATCTTTTTGGATAACTTAATAAAGAAGAGAAACAAAAGCAGGTTGACAGTCTGGAAGCTTTATGCTTACTACAAGTAGTGCAAGTAATACTGTTACTTAATACAAGTAACGCTTTAGTCAAAAAGCATTTAACCTCAGAGAAAAGAGAAATAGTAAAATTCAATGCCCATGATGCATAGGAGATGTGTAAAATAAATAGCAGAGTCCCTCCCATACAGGCATAGCAGAATATTGGTCTAAAAGAAAAGGTGTCTCAGTTTTAATAAACTATAATTTTCTCAAGTGGTGATTAAAGTGCCCTTTTGGTTTCACCCCCTTTGTAGCCAATTCTCAGGGTACAGGTGTACCACATAATCTAGCAAAGGAGAATTGGTGTGTTCATAGGCTGATGAATAGTAATCTGTCTGCTCTGGCTAGCAATTCTCACAGTCTTTGGTGAGTCCGTAGCATTGTCTTTAGAAGTAAGATCTTCCAGAAAGAGATTTTTCACTTGCCATATCACAAAGTTTAGAAGGTATGCTCAAAGGCTGAAGAAAGCCAGGTTGACTGGGTGGGTGGGTGGGGTTTTTCTACTGTCAGTTTTATATACTGTCAGGTATGTGTATTGTATACTTCTCTCCCCCTTTCCTCCTTTTTCACTTTCTTCATTTCCAAAAAAGCTTGTTTATGTCATTCTTAACAATCATATACCTTGGGGAAAAAAAAAAAAAAAAAGACTGTGAATCTTTGAGGGTAAAAAAGATGTGTGAGCTTTCACAGTTTTTCCATAATATTAAAACACCGTTCCTGTGGTTGCCAAGAATTTTTGTGAATAAAGATTGTGAACTTCGTGTGAGCCCAAACTGATCCACTGATACCTGAGAGCAGAAGAGAGTCACCTTACAATTACCACCCCAGAAGGTTAGAACGTGGAATTAGTGTTACCGTGCTTACAAAAATATCACTTACATCAAAGTTACTAAATATTTACAGAATCTACACCTACTATTTTAATTATTATTATTTATTTCATGTACTATTTTAACTGGAAATTGTCAGTTAATACTTTTATCCCTCATTGTGTCAGTCTTATCTACCACAGATCAAGACACGTTTCTGTGAAAGGACTCCATAGTACATTGCTATGGAAAATAATACATCAGGTTCACAAGAATAAAGCTTTGATTGATGAAGCTCTCACTTACGTGGTGATAAGTATAAATTGTTACGTAAAAATGAAAACGGCCTTTAAGCATGCGAGTGATCCAATCCATTTTAAACACAAGTCCTTACAAGGGGGGGGTCTTAGATGTAAGCAGATGAATAATCCCATCCCTATTCTGCTGACAATACACATCTTTAAACTCGTGCTTTTAAGTTTCTGAGAAGCCAATGAAACCAACTTTCCATACTATTTATGTCTGTAAGACCCAGCCAGCTTGGAAGGGCAGCACCAAAAACCACTCTGCTGACATGAGTAGTATTTGGCTCAGGCTCCTTATGTGATTTGTTTTAACAGATGACAACCATGGAGTGAAAGTGAGTTTAATATCAAGTTTATTCTTGATAGGAAAACTTGCACAACAAATGCAGTAATTGCAACAAAAGAAAAATATGCTTGACGATGGCTCCATAGAGGCAATGCAGTCTCAAGGTTGTTCCTGAACAAAACCAACACTCCGGTCCCCAATTTTACATGCTTGTTTGGCAGGTTTCACCAGTTAGGAAAAGCTCCCCTTGATACTCTC
Organism: Phoebastria nigripes; assembly: GCA_035582835.1. Classification (NCBI taxonomy): domain Eukaryota; kingdom Metazoa; phylum Chordata; class Aves; order Procellariiformes; family Diomedeidae; genus Phoebastria; species Phoebastria nigripes. The sequence goes on from JAYKAV010002943.1 coordinate 469,360, forward strand.
TGCCAAAGCACAGCTTCTGCTCTCTCAGCATCATTCCCCCACCAGGCCAAAGCAGCCCAGGGCTTTCCTTGATGCTCGCTATCCAGAAGAAGGGGCCACAGTTTCGGATCATGGCAACATCAGAACAACAACCCACCATTTCTGCAGCACCAGCCACTTCTCTGTTTCAGTGAAACTCCTAATTTACACCAGCTCAGAATCTGCCCTTATCTTTTAAGTCCTGAAACTTGATTTTCTCCTACCTTGATATGTAACTATTCTCTCTGCGTTACTGGGATGCTTCAGATCTGTTGTGCTCTTCGTGCTATGGATTCCTTGTTCACACATGTCCTTCTGAAAGCAAAAGACTCGGTGTCAGAAAGAGAGGGGACAAACTCCATGCTGTGCAGAGCTCTTACTATCAAAAGATCATTAAAAAAAAAAAATACAGTGCATTTGCAAGGACCTATCCCTGGATACAAATATGTTTCAAATTAAAGTAAGACTAGAAATGACTGCAACGTAAAGAATACTTTGCTGACTAGAAAATCTGGTAAACTCATGTCTTTTCCAGATATATCTATTACATCGTATTTTCAAATGACCAGGTTTCATGTTTTTCAGCCATGGATTCTTGAAATTGTGTCCCTGACTGTAAGTATAATAGGATTTTTTTTAAGTCTTCAACTTGCTTAGACACTTTTTTTCTTCCTCTTTTCTAACATTTCCCTTGCTGGTATTAAAACATACAACGTAACATAACTTCCTAACAATACCTCCTACTTTTTCATTGTGATTTCCTGACTTTGTCAGGATCTTCCTAGATACAGTTTCTTTTAGAAAGGCTTATAGAAAAAAAAAAGTGTAAATACTACAAAGTTGACAGGGTTTATATGTATATATTTATACCCTAGGCTCCTGGTCTGCTTGCTTGCCAGTATGATTGATTTACTGCGTCCCGAAAGATGTTTATAAAAACCGGCAGGTCCCGAATTCGTACAGATCTGCAAACACCCAAAGAAAACCAAGCACCCAGTCATCTCGCTGTTGGCTCTGTTCCTGCAGCCTCAGATGGGAGTATTATTACAGCGGTGGTTATAACTAATACCGCCGATGAGCTGCCCTTCCTCTTCCTCTTCCTCCTCCTCCTCCTCCTCCTCCCTGGGTGAAACCAGGAGCCCTGCAGCCGGAGGGATTTGCGCGGCCGCCGGCCGCGGATCGCGGCGAAGCGAAGCGGCCCTCGGGGGATTGCGAGGGCGACCCGAGAAAATTAATCAGCTTGTCCTTGCTCAGGCTCCGAGCAGGCGGGGGGTGCCGGAGGGGGAGAGCGGGGTCTTGTTCTTCCCTCCCCTGTTTCAGGAGGGTCCCCTGTCGCCACAGGGTGACAACCGGGTCACTTTACAGCCGCGTCACTTGGAGCAAAAATAAAATAATAAAATAAAAAATAAGCTGCCCACAGATTAGGGAGCCTTGCTCCAATGCTTTATCTATTTTAAAGCCCCCATCCCCGCCGGCGCGGACCCGGAGAGGAGCGGAGCGGACCCGAGCCGAGCCGAGCYCCGCCCCGCCGAGCTCCACCTGCCAGGGCGCAGGGCCGGGAGGATCCCCCTGCCCTAACCCCCCCCATCCCGGGGTTCTTTTCCATGTGGATCCCATTATGATCATTTGCTCCTAGTATAAGGGGGATTAAAGCGATTAGAATGAAAATAATTAAATGATCTTTCAATTTACCCCTTCGTGCTGGTTGCAGGTGGAAAGGGACAGGGGACTCTACCTAGGGTAACCGAGATAGGGTTTGTGATTTCTTTTTGAAGGGGTTTATTTTTAAAGGAAAGGACCAAAAGGGAGGGAGGGGGAAAAAACCCTCGCAACTGTCAACTGTTTTCCAAACACTAGATTAATGCTGGCCAGACCTTTGTCGTAACGTGACCCTACTGTTTTCAAATGTGTTTTCCAACCTGTAATCGTTTGTTAAGTCTCAGCGTTGAATAATGAAAGCAAAACAAAACCCAAAAATGCTCTGGTTTTTTGTTGTTGTTTTGGAGGTGGGAAGGTGGAGAAAATGTTTTGGGGGGTTGTTTGGTTGGTTGTTTTTTTTTTTTCCTGCGACAAGCAAAATCCCTATATTTCATCATTTGGAATAAAGCCATAATCCTGACGAAAGGATTTAAACATTTAAAAATAACAGACAGATTTTAATCTGATGAAGGGATAACCGCTTCTTCAGCCTCTTTTCTTTTCCAAGGAAAGTGCTCTGAACAAGTGACAAAACTGCTTATATATATACGCACACACTCACACTATAGCTACGTGTTCATTTATGTATCTTTATGAACCCGTACCTCAATTGTTACTGTTTTCGTTTGCACGGATGAAATTAAGAGCTTAGAACCATGTCCGAGAAAAGGTAAAAATTCAAAGATTAATTAGTCACAAGCGCCTTCGCTTTCTTCTTTTTCTTTTTTTTTTCTTTTTCTTTTTTTTTTTTTTTTTTTTTTTTTTTTTTTTTTTTTTTTTTTTTTTTTTTTTTTTATTAAAGAGAGTATTTATATGTAGGGCCCACCTGGGGAAATTCGCGTGGTAGATTTTCAATGGCAAAAGAAGGGAGCCTTCGCAAAGACAGCGGCAGCTGCGCTTATTGACGCCCTGTCTGATTTTCCTAGCAGTGACCCCCGGTGAAGATTCCCGGTGAATCCCAGCCCCGCGACTGAGGTGGGAAGGCGGTGGGAAGGCAGAGCAGGAGGCTGCCGGCAGCGCTGCCCCTCAGCGAAACCTCCTCTCTGCCTCTACCCAGAGACGCGAGGTCACTGGAACCAGTCTATTAATTTTAAATGGGCAGAGACAGCGACATCGCCCACCCCTTCACAACTGAACAACACCGAGCTAAATTCAAATTTTAAATAACCCCGAAAGGTCCGGTGCTGATGGAGGAGGAAGACGGAGACGTTCAGAAAATGCGAAGTTTACAGCTGTAATGCCTCCGCTACCTGAAGGCACAGCGCCAGAGCGGGTAATTCCTTTTACTAATTACTTCGTCTGACAACAAGCGGATCAAAAAGCAAATCTTGTAGGAAGAACTTCAGGATCTGCAGGGGAGAATAACATTTCTGTGCTCCCTGCATAGGCGAAAATCCTAACAAAAATAATGTGGATGCTCGGCTCTCAACGGCTCTGGGTGTACACGCCTGCCCACAGGCAACACTTCGGTTTGGTTTGGTTTAAAAGGTTCTTCTAAAGCTGAAAAATTCCCCTGCGAGGTGTTGTTATTTTTAAAATAGTAGATCTTGCAGGGTGAAATTTAAGTATAGAAGTTTCTTTGATTCAACGGGGAGGGAAAATCCCGTTTGTTGTCAGAAGTTAATTTTCAGCTACTAGAGAAGTTACTGACTTTAAATATTTTTCTTTCCCCTATAAAAGTTATTGGCCTGCTTTCATAGTTACTAAAAGATTTATCCGGCAAATCGAAGCCTAAATCCCGGCATTCATTTGGCAGTAACTCCTTTAGTAAATAATCGTTATTACCGCGCAGTGCCCTTTGCCCGGTGGGTCTCGTCCACAAGCCAGGCCGCGTAATTTCCACCCACTGAAGTGGTCATTAATGCCAAACCTGCGGCTGCGAGTCGCTTCCCAATTACCAATAAAACCTTTACTGCGGCTCGACCGAAAGTGTCTTTGGAGAGCACGCTTTTACGCGTGCGGTGCCTGAGCGCTGTTTTGTCTAATGCCTCCTTTCCTGATCTTATTACCGGCCGCTCCTGTTTTGCTGTTTATGGACAATAAAAGCTCCCGCACGCCCCGCTCGGGGCCGCGGGACGTGGGCGGCCGCGGGGCTCCCCGCCGCGCCGCCCGGGGCCGGGCTCTCCTCCGGGCAGGGCGCGGGGGAGCCGCGGGAGGGTGCGGAGCAGGTGGCCGCTCCAGGCGATTTTTATTTTTCCCCGTTTTAATGCAAAACAGACAAACCCTTGGCTTTACTCCCACCTCCCCCAGCCCCTCCGTTTCTTCACGGAAGAACCGCAAGGAGCTTCTGGGGAGAAGTGCCTTCTCCCGTGGCATCGCCTATAGCGGCCGGGAGCAAAGAAATCCCTCCCGCCAGCAGCTCCGCCGGCGCTCAGCGGCCGCGGGGCTGCGGGCGAAGCTGCGCGGAAGGAGCGAGGGAGGCGGAGGGGCCGCCGGGGAGCGGAGGCAGCATCTGCTGGACGGAGCGCTTCACAGCTCCGCTGTTTCCCCCGCCGCCGCGGAGCCGGCCGTGTCCGTCTCCCAGCGTGGGACAGACAGCTGCCGGGGGACAGGACAGCGGCGCTCCCCGGGGTGCCAAAGCCGCCTCGCCCCCGATAGGTCCGTGCTATTCAGAAAACGCCGAGAGGAGGGAAAAAGAGAAGGAAAAAAACCAAACCCCCAAACAAACAAAAAGCCCCCCACTCAATCCAAAACAAAAACCCCAAACCACCACCAACAAAAAAACCCTATAGTGGCCAAATCAGGTTTACCTTTCGTGGCCGGGAGGGATGCCACTACTCTCCCTCCTGGCGGGATGGGCTCTCCTCTGAGATCCCCCGTCTCCACCGGTAGCCGCTCCCTCTGTCACCTAGAATGACACACAACCGCGTGTGACCCGCAGCAGCTCCCGCACGCACACGCTCTCCCACGGCTTGGGCTCGGCGCCTCGCAGCCGTGCCCGGGGCGGCCCCCCACCCTCCGCCATATAAGGCGCTCCGGGAAAGCCCCGGAGGACCCGCCGGTGCCAAGCATTGTCCCCGCCACTCCGGGTCACCCCACCCCGCCTCAGCCCCTTAAACACGGGGAAATCCTCCTTCTCCAACAATACCCTGGTGGGTTTGGGGTTTTTTTTCTGAGGGGATGTACTGAGGCTGGGCTCGGCGTGCCCCCCCCGACGTGCTGGGAAGAAGCCGCCCACCCAACTGGGGCTCCTCGGGCACCCCCCAGAGCGGCAGGGAGCCCCAGCCCTGCCGAGGCGGGGGTTAGGAACGCGGCCGGAGCCCTCATCTGCCCCGACTGCCCATTAAAACCCGCTCCGCCACCCGCACGCTGCGGCCGGAGCGGCGGGGAGCCGTCTGCTTATTTTAGGAGTCAGGCTGGACGGAGTCCTCCCTGACACGGACATTTGATTTAAAACTGCCTCCGGAGAAATACAAATAAATAACTTCTTCGGGAGGAGAAAAAAACCCAACCCCAAAGCCGACAGGAGCTACAAACACCAAATACGTGTAGGGACGGGAGAAAGAGCAAAAGTAAATAAATCTCGGTTACCTAATTGAAAGGCAGAAGCGAGCCCTTTGTGTACACAGTGCTTCAGGGAGAGGAAAGCCAGAGCACGGGGGACGCGAGGGGAGCGGCGGGGCGCTCAGAGGCTCCCCTTGCCCCTGCCGTCGGCGGGAGATTTACCTTCGCCTTTAGCTCCAGCCCAGCCGTCTCTCCCACCCGAAGAAGGAAAAAAACAGTATTAGGAGGAGTTCAGTAACAAGGGAGAAAGGATGAGGCACGGAAAGCTTCCCCAGCTGCCAGGAGTGGGGAGCCGGGGGTTATTTATTTGAGGGGGTGAAGGGGGACGCGGTGGCGGTACGGAGACGTGAGAGCGGCCCGCTCCTAAAACACCAGCGGGAAACGTGCAATGAAGCTAAAAACGTGCAAATAAAAGCCGATGAAAGGAAATATCGCTTTTTTTTTTTTTTCATGTGCAAATAACCAGTGCTGCTCGAGGAGTGCAGCGGGACTAACGAAAGAACCCAGCCTTCTAGCTGGGTAAAAAGAGCAGCCAGATCTGCTTTGACAGGGTTTTTTGGTTTTGTTTTTAAACCAAGTGCTTTGGCAAATGTATTCGCACTCATGTTTCTCTGCATAGAACCCAAAGGATCAAACAGGGTTCCCAAATTCAGTTATATCTTAATTATTTGGGGCAAACTTCGAAGCCTTCTAATTCTGAGCCGGTATGATAAAGGACTGAAAACGAATCTCAAGAGAGGGCTGTTTGGTGTCTCTCACATATACCCACAAGTTTTTCTCCCTGTGTTTATAATCATGCCCAGTAATTGCCCAAATGTAGAGGATGACGCATACAACAAAACCCTTTCACTGGAACTGTGAAGTTATTCACACCACACTTGGTTGAAGAATTAGTCTCTTGCTCTTCAGCTTGAGAGGGTGCATCATATCGAAGGATGCTCTGGACACATGCTTTCAGAATGCAAATCAATCTTATTGCCTTGAACACCCACAGTAATTAATAACAACTGCAATTAACAGCTTCAATTTAATGTCTAATAGTATTCTCCACATGAAAATATACTGCTGATCTGCAGTTTGCAGATTTCAGTGTTACTACCACATACAGAACAACTCTCAAACATTTCTTTTCTTGAATGTGACCTTCCAAGTACCCCTCTCTGGGGTATCAAGGGGAGCTTTTCCCCACCAGTCCCAAACCAGTTTGCACCAATTCAGTCTCTTCACAAGTCGGCCTCTCCCTGGGCACTGATTACAGCATCACTTTCATAAAAACCAGCAGGCTGGTGACTCCAAGGCAGCACAATCAGTTCCATTCAGCTGTTTCAGTTAAGAAAAAAATCAGTTTGTTAACAGACCTGTCCTAAAACTGAATTAATGTGCACATAGACGTATTTCTAGCAAATATTAGTACTTTTTCTGATACCTCTCCTGTAAACATCTGTATATTGTGGATGCAGTCAGAAGTGTCTTTACAACTGGTGTATAATATTCTTGATATGCAGGTGCATATCTGGGTTTACCAGAATCGGAGAGGTTGAAAAGGGCCTGTTTGGTGTCATCAACACTATCCAGTGTCGTGCATACACTCCTAATTAGATGGTGCAATTGCAGAAGAGCAACGCCCTCTCACCTTACTCCAGGCCATCGCAACTGTGATTGCAGAAAGTCTTAAGAAAAATAGCTATCACCTTCATCTACTGTCATCATTTCCTACTATCTCAATTTTCCAACTACCAGAAATAGTGTTTTGAAAATGCAGTTTTCATGTAGAAATACAAAGCCCATCAGAAAAAAAGTAAAGCTAATTTATTTTTAAAAAAGATGTAACCATTCGTGAGGTGTGGAAGTGAAAACATTTAAGGTGATTGCTTCAAAAATTTAAAAAAAAAAAATCTTCTTACTCAAGTTCTCAGATTCCCACTTTTAAAATGAAAGTGTACATTACATTTACAAGTTCACTTCTAAGGTTTACTTATGGAAATGTTATTGGATTATTTGCTGCACAGGCAACTATGGACTTATTAAAAGGAAATTTTGCTCCAAGAGATCCCATCAGTGACTTCCAGCCCTCCTAACGGAGCACAGCGGCTGTTGTTCAGTAGTCAGCAGCATTAATCAGGAGCCTATATCCTGCAGTTTGAAGCAGGGAACGGGTAAGGTAAACAGCTATAAATCCTTACGTCTTAGAGAGAAATCCTGCAGTAGCCTATTGTATCAGAGGGTAAAAAAGAAGGTGAAGAGAGCCTTTTCTGGCTCTGTTATCAATATGGAAAGTTTCCACACTAGTCCAAGTGCCAGGTGAGAGAGTGGCTGCGGCACTGGCTGGTGTGGGGGAGAATTAGCTCTTTAGGCAACTGAAAATGGCAGGGTCAGCAGTTTGCTCACAGGAGAAATGTCATGCCTCAGGAACAAGACAAGAGGGAAACGACTACTAACTATAGTGTTGGTCTGGCTATTCAAAATACTTAGGTTCCCTTCCTATTTTTCTGAGAGTCCAGTCAGACGGACCTTGAGTCCCCCCAAGTGGTCTCAGGTGTTGTTACTGCTTTGTGCAGTGCAATGGCAAATCTGGGCACAGGACACTGCGGGAGGTTTCCCAAAGGCTCATGCAAGGACAGGAGTGCTTTTTACTGCCTATGACCCTTTACTGAGGCCTTTCTGAGAGAAACCTGCTGCAGTGATCTGATCTGCTCCCTCACCTTCTGGGATGGAACCATTGTGATTTCTCCTCTTGCGTCTGCTCTACTGGAATATACAGAGAAAGGGGGATGGAAATTGTAGAATAAGAATGAAAGCCATTTTCATGGCTGGACACTCATATATTAGATTCCTACATTCCCGCTTTTACATACTTTGGAAATATGTTCTGCGGGTGTTGGCATGAGATGGATGGTGAGCTGTTACCAAAAGGAGAGTATAAGTAGCCAGGGCTCCTGAAGAACTGTCCTGATACTAGAGCAAGAAGAGCTGGGAGGATGGCGCAGAGTGATGTGAGCTGGTTTGTACAGTCAGCGTAGATATCCAGAAGCTGCGCGTCTCCATTCGCCTGAGCCAACAATCCTGCCAAACAGCTCGTGAGCCCTGTGGTGGAAGTAGCACATCTTAGTATTCAGGCAATGCTTATTAGTTTGGCTATCTTGCAAATTGTAGCTAGGCTGCTTTTAGAAAGTCACTGTGTGCCTGTCAAGAATAGAAAGGAGTAACACGCATACAAAATTGCACAATTGTATGCTGAGCTTTATTTATTTTCCTCACTGAAGATCAGCTCAGTGTATACACATTTAGGAATATATCTTTGATGGTGAGATGACATTTGGACAAAACAGGGTACAGCTGAAATGCAGTCACTCTTTAAAGAACTGGGTTTCTTTTTGTGTGTATGTTGTGGGGTTTTTTTAAGAAAACAGCATGAGTACTGCCTTACTGCCAAAAACTAGATACTTCATTGTTACAAATTGATAAACACCATTAAAGTTAATCTATATTCTAAAGCGCCTCAGGTTTCAGCTCTATTTCACTTAAAAATGACCGATATGAGATACATCCACTCTTTCAAAGAAGCGTTTATGTGCCAAAGCCCTGCCTTGAACTAGACTTACTGTTGAGGGCTCTCTATCCTGTCAGAGAATCCAAAACTCAGCCATGTTTCAAAGTATTCAAACATTTTAGCTGCCCTGAAGTTGGCTATTCTTTTCCCTGGGATAGCTTGACCTTGCCATTTGACCCTCACTACCAGAGGACCCTGGCGTGGAAGTGAGGACAAGAAAGAACTACTGAACTTTTCCTGCAATGAAATATCAGAGTATACTGTATTATTAGAGGTGCTCCAGAACACATACTGTAGATAAATTAGCATTTTTCTCACCTTCCTGAAGTCAGAAAACCTCTTGATTTGATACAACACTCAGTACCTAGATACTCAAGGGCTGATTCTTAGGATAATTATATAAGAATTTACAAAAACACTAAATTTTGCATGATTTTTTTATGGCTGCTGAAACCTGCCTATGGAGACAAAAACTAAAAGCCACAACTATGGATTAAGCACAATAAAAGCTTTAGGATTGATGAATCACAGTTCTGGACTCAGATATTTAATTCTGCTTTCAATTTGTGTCCATATTACTTCAATTCCATAACTGTGTATTTTTTGATTCTGAAGTTTCCTGTGTACCTTGAATTTGACTCTGAATAATCACAACTAAACCCTGAGCCCACCTGGGGACTGAGAAAGTATAACTTTCTCTGCAGAAATTCCCTGAGGTGCCTCATCCGAAAGATATCTTCTGATAATTGCTGGATCAAGTTCGTTATCAACTGCAATTGTGTTTACTCAAAATAAAAAGAACAGCACAGGGTTGTGCTATTGTTGCTCAGCTTAGTCAGACACCCAGGAAATGGAAGATAGAGACTCAGTGCCTTTTAAAACTGTAAGGGCTCAAATAACCTTTTTTTTTTTTTTTTAGAAGAAACCGCAATTTCTGTATTTAAAATAAATTTAGGATGTGGAGTAGAAGTCATGGAGTTACGTTGCCTCTCCATGGAGTATTTTGGCTTATGCATTACAAAAAATGGAGCAATTTTGTCAATCCCTATGCGATGCAAGTGGAAATAGGTGGGGTTAAAGACACAGCCCTGCCCTCCATGTTTCCACTGGCCAGCGGGTGTTTTTTGATCACCTATCCGCATCCCCGCACTGGACCGCAAGTGGAGGATCGCACTGCACACCCTTGCTCTCCACTCCAAGGGACAGGCACCAAAATTTCTTAGCTGAACCAAGACCCAAGTGAAGAGTTGCTCGTTACCAAACATAATCTTGCAGAGAAACCCAGAGGCAGCTATTATGTGTTGCAGCGTGTGAATTGGAAAAACCAGAGCATTACAAAGCTGGGCTGTGTACACCGGAGGAGGATTGAGGTGCCCTGGGAGTGGTGTGGAGCCGTGCGAAGGCTCAGGCAGCACCGACAGCAGCTGGAGAAACAATCGTGGCCCTACTTTCGGAAAGACAAGGCAGAGTGCCAGATGGCAGCTGACCAGAAGAGCCGAGGTCTAAACAAAAGCCCTGAAAAAAAAGAAAAAAAAAAAAAACAACCAAACCCTAAACTGGGAACTAGTCGTTTGGGGCAACACAGATTTCATTGAGAGGTATTTATAAAAAAAAGATGTCTCTGCTGTCCTGCTTTTCCAAAGGGCACATTTTCTCAGATACCTGCACCAAAAATACCACAAAACGTTACCTAGCTTATTCGTAAGTCACAAAGCCACTAAGAAAAAAAAAAAGCTTTCTTCAAGGGGAGTCTGATGTGCTGTTTAGCCTGCTCTGTCATTTTTCTTGTCTCTCTTCATAATCCCTATGTAACCCAGAAACGGCCAGTAAAAAAGAGAGACCCTCTGCTCGTTTAATTACTTCCTGAAAATTTGACAACTACTACTTCGGTCTCATTGGATAATCTACTTTTAAATTGCCTAGTCTTTCAAAGACAGCATAATTATTTGAGTACACTTACTTCCCTAGCTATACATCATGCCTATCAAAATTAAACGCTTCCAACATACCATTGCAGCGTTTTAACATTTCACTTCTGTAATACATTTAACAGTAAATTGATCCTATACTTCCTTTTTAACAAATTTTCATACCTTTAGCAGTAAAGCACAATTAGAAGTTGGATCTTTTTTCTCTGATGAGGGAATAAAGTTATTTAAAGAATGTTAAAGAGATTTATAAAATGCAAAGCTTGGCAGCAATGTTTGTGATGTTTTAAAATTATTTCCTTTATTTCTGCTTAAAAAAAAGACTATTTCATCAATACAACTAATTTTTGAACAAAATATGTAAGCAGACACGAGAACTGTGAACTTCATGAGTTTACAGTTTGGCTCTACGTATAACCAGAATAATAAATGTTATCTCAAAGGAATTAATGTGATTTTCCTCTGAAATTTTGTGAAGATTTTTTTTCAAGACAATAAAATAATTTACAAAAATGAAGAATAAACAATTTAGTGTACTCATTTAGCAGACTATTCCACTGACATTTTAACTGGGGACTATGTCAATTTTTAGAAATATTATTTTTCTGTGATCCATACGATTATTTCTGCTTCTGTATCATCAGAAAACCAAAAATGCTCTTAACAACACATCTTGATTAATCATCAAAATATGCACTAAGCACGTATTCAGGGTGCAGTCACTGCAATGGGTGTGTGTGTATTTTTCAAAGCTGAAAGACTACCCCACACAGTACTAGGATTTCTCCTGTAAAGACACGGGAAGCTAAAAGCAGTCACGAACACAGACCTCTCTCCCAGATATTAGCACCGCTTTTGAGCGTTCCTCTCTCAGGATATGCTGAATTTGAGGGTTTTTTTTTTGTTTGTAGTGAGACATGTCAATAAGCCACATTTTCAAAAGAGAGAGGTTTTATTTGCAGGAATGCATGCAGACTCTCATGGTGGATCCTGTTGGTATATGCACCACATGTGCGTGTATGCATGGAAGCCAGAAGACTGTCTACAGCACATGTGCAGGTCAATCCAACATGAGCAAAACCAAAAGCAAAGGAGGTAAAGAAACAGCACGTAAAAAAAAGGAAAAAGAACGAACACACACACACACACACACCCCGGTTCTAAATCATCACAAAGACTGCAATATCCTGTTATCTATTGTAGTAACATCATATACAAAATAAAGAAACAAATGTTGCCCTTCTGCGAAGGGAGATAATAAGAGATTGATTCATTAAAAAGAAAAAAAAAACTGAGGAGATAAGAAATATGTTGTTTTAAGCTATACTTAAGAAAAGCACAGGCTGACATAACTTTTAAGCAGCCCAAATTTCTTCATATTGGCTGTTCCTGTTGTCTTATGGAGCAAACAGTATAGACATGAGATGAAAGACAAGTAAAAGCCATTGGATGTCTGCTTGCCACAAACCTGTTTCTGAACCACGCTATTGACCTAGTGGAGAAGAGCTTTCTACGCTGATCTTCATTTATTTTTTCCTACTACAGACCTAAAAAAGTCAGAAATAAGAGACTAAAAAGCACCAACTGAATATGTTTTTGGGGAGTCGATAACAAATGCATTTCACTCTAAAGAGAGAATACTACTCACCACCAAAGATTAGTGTGGATTTAAAACATCTATCCAGACTGCCTCTTTAATTCTGTTATTATGACTACCTAATGGCAATTAGGTAGATATTACGAAGGCAAAAGTGTCAAGTTATAACATTAAATGATGAGAAAATAGCGACACCACTTCAGACACTGACATTTTTTAATTTAATGTCAAAGAATTAAAACCAGTTGCCTACCTGTTTCTAAAATTCTGATTCCTGATTTCATTGATTTACCAAACCAAGTTTCATCCTCTCTCATACCCTAAACACGCTTACATGTTCAGAAAACACTCAAAATGGCAAATCTTATTAGAACTTATGAAACTTTTGCGGAAATAATGTATAAAATAATAAATAGTATGCATAAATAAATCCTATCCCTTCCCCTTCTACAGGATCGAGGCAAAACAATGTGTGCAAAGTGAAAATGGATACACAAGAAAATATTTAGCCACAATCTACAGAACTCAGAAGAATAAGCTTGTGTCCAGGAATATTTGCAAGCTCGGGAAAGAGTGACGTTAATCAACTACACATACATTAAGAAATTTTACAGGTTAAGGCTGCTGAACAAAAGCATTAGYGGTATATGCCTACAGTCGGACTCTGAGGATCTTATTTAGCCCCCTAATGAAGTCTGGCCAACAATTCACTCTAATGCTAGCGGGAAGTGTCCTGCACTTCTGAAAACTGCGATACTTACCAAGCTGCCTAAATAAGGTATTTGTTTAGGCAGAAGGCATATTAAAGGGAGGGAATAACACTCCATATCCTGGCATCTGCATACATGCTTTCAGCGTACTTGGTCTGCTACCGTGCATAGTTGGTGCTATTTTTTCTGTGGGTAGCACAGTAACAGTTTTTACTCTTACATAGTATTCAATGGCACGCACAGCTTCTTTCTGTTTCTGAGCTTTTTATTTTATCAGTGGCTTAGAGGCAGTGCATGAGTAGATTAACCTAAATTGTTATGGAAAAAAAACCCAAACATGATAGTTTATTTGAATTTAGTTGATTTTGATTGTAGTTAGTTGATTTTACTTAATCATCATCAGATTTGGAAAATAAAGACATCGCAAATTTCTGTAAAAAATTAAATCTAAATATTTTTATTCAGAAGAGTATTCCATAACAGTTTTTACGGAGTATCCCATGCTTGCTTAATATTTAAGGTCAGAATAGTCACAATAGAATTAAATCACTGGTCTGAACTGAGTCATGCACATACAGTGATTTATAAAAACAGATTAGATCTTAAAAATCAATCATTCTAAATGAAAGAATTCCAGGTGACATCCCACCTGGAATTAATATCTAATTAAGTACAACAATCTCAAAAAGGAAAAAAATAACTTCTTCAGTAACTTATGCACGTGTATCTTGTATTTCCAACTTTTCTTAAATTATATAGAAACTGTTATATCCTAGCTGCCAGTCAAGTTCTATACTTTCGTTTCAGTCTCAGTCATCAAATTCATGTTACACTGAGTTGCCATATAAAATAATAATTAACCACTCCTAAACTTCTGATCCATATTAAAATGCGTGTACTAAAACCAATTTTCAAATAGAAGTTTGACCCAGAAGTTCTCAAAAATACTTGAAAAAGAAGTTGTTCTGATAGTGGTTTACAATATTAATAAATAAATTTTAAAAAAAATTAAAAATCAACATTTACTTTCTCTTTCCTGGTTTCGTATGCTCTTCATTTGTTCTTGAAGTGTTAGAATGTTATTTCCTATCCTCCTCTTAAACCGCTTTCCTCTAACGGGGCATTGCAGACCCGCTATACAACAACCGTGTTCCCGACATACCAATAGTTTTCTCAGTTTGAAATTTGTCCTTCTCACATGCATACTCCTCGGGGCAAGGCCCGGGGGAAATCCTTACTTCAGTGAAATCTGTTTCCCAATTGATCATGATGGAGCCAGCATTTTGTAAAGCAAATACTTTTGTAAGAGATACAATGTTCCTGTAGAGGTAGAGTGCCATGAAAGTAGAAACAACTCAGCTACTGTAGTCAGACAAGCATTTCCTTATTCTTAGAAAAATAAAATAAAATAACTTTATAAGTAAATGTAATAAGGTCTTTCTAATAATGGGTGATTTTGTGACAACCTGCAATAAAAAAAGCTGATTGGGCCAGAGATTCCTCTTCCCCTTAAGAGATTTCTTTTTACTTATTTATTTTTGACTTTGAAGAAGGGTAAGAATTATTTCTTTAAACAACTGAGTGCAGATTAAAATTAACACTGTACATTTCAATTATTATCAATTCATCAGGGAATAAAAAGAGTTGGTATCTTTTTAATTAAAATATTTTTATCAGATAACCTAAGCCTCTAAAGCCATATATTTGATTTTAATTAAAAAAAATTCTGGTTGTGATCATTGTTCAGAATTAATATACCAAATAAAATATGGGAAGAAAGGAGGTAAGGGGAGGTTATATAGTGTTACCTGATAAAAGGAGACAGTAATATTTAAAATGAGGTAAGTGTTACACCGATTTATGATGTATTTTATCTTCTAGAGAAACCCTAGTTTATCGTAGTGTCGTTCAGTTTGAAACGTCAGCTGTATATCTTTCTGCTTTTGAATGTAACTCTAGGTTGAAAGGAAAAGGTTTGCAGTGATGTGATGTATAAGCAGATCAAAAGCTTGGCATTTTTTCTGGGATAATTCACTTTTATATTGAAACATTTTTGTTGTCATACATAAATATTATAAATATCTTACAAATATCTTGAAAGAATATTCATTAATAACACTTAACATGCCTCTCATCTTCATAGTGCTGTACAAACATCTATTAATCAGAAAGGATGAAAATGTTCCTTTTGTTTTAGTCCCCACTCAAATTATCCTGTAAACATCCTCATCCCTAACCCACTCGCACCAGGATTTGTGTTTTTTTCTTTGTTTTGAAAACAAAACAAAATATCTTCATTCGTAGTCTGCTTTCCTTTGTATCCATAACATATTTGTATCAGGAGTCTTGCCAGTATAAAAGTGATTTAGTTTCTAAGAAAACAGAAATGCTTGCATGGTGGCCTTATAAATACAGTGCCCAAGTAGCACCATATTGATAATGGATTTATTCTCAGTATATACTCCATAAATTGTAAATCAGACTCTGCCTCTGTTGTGTATGTGTTTAAAAGCAGCATAATCCTCCTAGATGTTCTTGTGCTTAAAAAAAAAACAAACAACAGAATGAAAATAAAAAGCTCCCAATATCAATACCAAAACATCAGGACAAAGCAAATCAGCCTCTAAATCACACCTAATCTAATCACTCAAAAGCAATCTACCAGCCAAGGGCCAAACTAACCTGTGTTTTACAGCTAGTCCACACAGCATGGCAAGCAGAGGTGGCACTCTGCTTCAGCTGCATACCGTGCACGAGACAAAAATGCTCTGGCTTTTAACGACAGTATTGAATTTTGCATTTTTTTTTTTTTTTTAAACTAAAATTATAAGCCAGCCAGGATCCAAGAGTTGCTATGGCTGAAGGAGGAAACATAGCACCAATCTGCAGATGAGCAGGACTTCTTTTCTTTCAAGGTAGCCGTTCCTACCTCACGCTGATTTCCAAATACCAATGAAGCAACGAAATGTCACTTCTCGGTGATAGCTCTCTAAATATGCTCTTGGTTCCCAGCTCCTAAGATTATACCAGTGGACCATTTATCATTCAACATCACACCAAAATCGTGAATTGCTGATCCCAATGCTTGAGGGCATTTATCCATTCCATTTCTGTATGTGCACCCATATATCCAATGCAGAATATATTTCTAATTTCGATTTCATAGATTTAGTAGTATATACACACTTCTAAGAATTTAATGCAGCAAAAAACCATTATGGTCTTCATTTGTACTCTCAGTGGGTTATTTTGCTCTGTGTAAGCTATGCCAGTCCCCCTGAGCACCATTGTTTATTTCCATTTACAGCAATTTGTAGGATAATGTATAGTTGTAGTCTAGGGATTATAGTTGCCTGACACAATTGTCAGCACACTTTATTAAAAAAGTGCCAGCCTGAAGTCTCATGACCTTCCACTTTTCATCTTTAGAAAACAACTTTTGGTCTAGGTTACAGTAGATTTATTCATTATACCGTTCATTTCTTATATCTCATAGCTTGTTCCCAGAGTAAATTGGATAATAGCTCTTGTAATCTATAAACCATTAATATATTTGCCTCATGAGAATTCAGTGTCTAGGCTATACACTTTAGTGTCAACATCTCGGATGCAAGCAGAAGAAAAGAAATCATGACTAAACTAGAAGGATTAATTTTTATTATTATTACTTTAAAAAAAAAAAAAAAAAGGCCAACTTTTTCCAATTAAGGAAAAGAAGAAACTTGCATAAATCTTCCAGGGACCTCAGCTCACAATTTAAGCTCATTATGGCGGATAAGGAATTAATGGCTGTTGAGCGCTCATATGTGTTCTGGGGATTTAAATGAGCATAATGCAGACATGTATGACAGCAGGATTTCATTTATGCATATGCGATCACTTAGCTTCTCATCACATCAACCTGTTGGATCCATTGGGCCCATTCCAAATCAGACAAATGCAAAAGAGAGTCTCCTATTGACTTGGGGTGCTTTGGCCCACTGAAGCAAGCAGCTCTCGAAGGCATTTTCAGACCTTGTCTTGGCCAGACTCCTAGACACATCGAGAGTTTGGAACAAATTTAGAAGTGCCACTTGGGGCTTTAATTTTTGTCTGTTAGTCTTCCACTGAATGGCTCTCAGATTATAATCTGCATCATTTATGCACATATCCAGACAGATATACATACATGGATGCACACAAAGATGTAGAGCATGAAGTCTTATTTAGGAAATTAAGTGTATACTTTTCTGACTCCCTTACAGGATTCTGAAAAGGAAAAAAAAAATACTTTCTTTCAAGTCTTCTCTGGACAAGAAAGATTCTTGAAAGACCCAAACCAGAGCAGTGACCTAGTTCATTACTGAACGGACAATGAAACAGAAGCACGTAGGTATCCCTTGATTCTTCCTTCAATGGATCCCTGTCAGAGAAGCATCTGTTTGTCTGCTGTTTGCTAAGGAAATACATAGAACTTTGCAATATTTGATGTTGCACTGGCAACAAGTTACAGCTTATTAAAAGTATTAAGAAGAGAAAACAATTATAAAATAAGTATTTGTACGGGAGCCCAATTACTATAGCTTTCCCTTTCTTTTCCTCTTTCAGAGAGAATGCATATGATTTTCTGAAACGCTGGGGTTCCCTGATTAAAAAAAAAAAAAAAAAAAAAAAACCAAATACATAACCGGGGTCTCACTTGTCCCTTGCTCACTGTCTTAGCAAGCTGACTCTGGAGTTTTGGCTGCTGAGGTATGTGGAGAGGAAGTTTGCAGACAAACCCCTCTTTTGCCAATAGTAGTAGGGTGGAAGGCAAACACGCAGGCCAAATTGCTCCTCCGTAATTGGTCAGGGTCTACAAATTATAAGGCACTCCAACATGCACAGAATGGTCAAAAGACACCATGGATCACCAGGGAACAGGAGAATGTACCCCTGCACAATTCTGAAAGAGTTTTGATCTCACTCTTTTGCATTTTGCCATAGCATGCTCTTTCTCTCACTGTTTTTTTAGTATTCATTCATTCATACCACCCCCAAACCAAACAAAACACAAACCCCAGACATTTAGCACTATGGTAGCTGTTGTCAGCCCCAACACTTTATCACCTGTGTTTTACAAAAGGTGAACCTGGAGCACAGAGAGGCTGCCATTTACCACAGTCAAATGAGCAAGTAGGAGACCTAAAAATAAAACTTCTTCTCAAGACTCCTATAACCAGCTGCCAAGGCTTTAGGTACATACCTACATTTTTCCAGTCACATACTGCGTGCTCAGAATCTGAGGGCAGAAAAGAGCCTTTTTCATTTAAATCCATTTCGATTCCAAGAAAGAGAAACTTTGACTTGTTTGCTATGCTTCACTTGACATACTGCCTCCAGGGCAATGTTCAAAATGACCTTACATAACAGTTTACATTCATAATCCATCACTGCAGAGGGAAATCAAAACAACAGACTCTTTCCCGCTTGGTTCTGAAGGGCTGCTCTTGTTCTATGTTGTGTCCTCAGGAAAGAACCAGTGATGAAGTCAGATTAGAACAACAAAAAACACAAAACACCCCGCCAAAAAAAACCCAACCCTGGCAATGTGCATTTACAAATTAGTGGCAAGAATCAGGTGGCTTAAAAATGAATAAAACAACTTTTCTTCAAAGCTCAAAGGCCTTTTTAATGCCTGGTTATCAGGTGACAAAGCTCACCGAAACATTTGAAGTATCACATTTAGAACAGATTAAATATTAATAGATGCACACATTATGCTCTTTTACATGTAAAAGTTACAATTTTTTCAGTGAAGACTGCATTTAATACAGATTTCTTTTCCCTTCCAACTTCATTCTGCACCTATCAATATAATATTCCAGGATCTTGCAAAATAATATTATTACTTACCAGAACAGGAGACATCACCCTCTCTTAACTTGAAGCTCATAATGAAAACCTCCCTCATTCTACTTGTCAGTCCACAAAAAAAAAAAAACAAACAACCCCAACCCATTCTTACTCACCTCACAAAGTGAGTGAATAAACAAATATGACACAGCAGGTTTAGTGATAAGAAGTCAATGAATTGATAAAAACCTTGAATTCTGAAGTATTCTTACTAACACCAGATCTAAAACAGTTTTGCTAAACAGCTCCCCTTCTTTGGTAAGAGAAACAAGGATGGAAGCTTTACAATAGCCTTCAGTGCTTCTTGATAAATAGCAAAAAAGCTCAGTGGAAATGTTCAACTTCTTTATGATTAAAACCCAAACCTTTAATGTAGTTTTTGTTTACTGTGTCATAAGTGCAGCGTTGGAAGTTGTTGCCAAAGAATCATTGGAACAGGCATCACTAAAGCAGTGTCAGCCAGCCAGCTCTTTGAAAATGATTCAGTTCCTCTAGTCTTATGACTAAAATAATACCCAGTGGCTCCAGCTCGAAGCCTGGTTAATACATCTGTCCAGAACACATAATTACTCGGTCATAACATTCCCCCGGCCACCAGCCAACAAACCAATCAGCATTTCTTCCTAACTCACTAGAATTTTTGCTGCGTCAAACTGTTTGATCTCTAGGTAGTAAAAATGCAAAAAATGGAAGGACACTGCACTGGAAGGTTTTAATTTAACATAGTTTCTCATGGAAATTAAATCTGAAAAGAAACATGTTTTTGTTGACATTGCTGAAGTTGAGATTTTCATTCTGGTTCGGGAATGATATTCACGTACCTATCTTGCAGATTTCTTCTTATCTCTACACCAGCTAAGATTCTGCAACGTAATCTCACTTTCATTAATTGCTTTCACAAGGAAACTCGTGTTTATGAGAAAGTGAAATGATACCAGCAAATTTAAAAGGCCGTTATGCATGTAACTACCAAGGAATATGCTGCATACACTGTGTGTGGAAATGAAACTGAAAGAGGTGAAACACGGTCTGGATTTACACAGGTATTACTATCCACAGTCCTCTAAGCTTTATTTGTAAGAGTATATGTTTAATTTTCTGAAGCTAAATTTTGAAAACTCTGATCCAGATCCTGAGGCACTGGAATCAATAAAAGCTTTATATTGACTTCTCTAGGACACAGGATCAAGAGAACTGTAGCGTTATAGTTACTTCCCATATCATGTGCCAAAACCACAGCCAGGAAAGCACTCCATGCACATTTCAGAGTAATTCAGTCTTTTCTCTATACAGATATGGTATTTCTAAAATGACAAAAGAAATTGCCAAAATTTCTATAGTGAAGAACTTAGGCAACACCCTCAAATGTGCAACTTCAAAGAACCCACATCATTTCCGAGATCATAGCATATTTATTGCTCAAGTGCTGTAGTTTTACAGTATCCTTTTTCACGGTGTCTATAGACCAACAAACACCTTTAGCTCATGGCTGATATTTAGAATTTAAAGGCACTACAGTAATACAAATAAAGAACAATGCACCTCCCCTGTCCGCACTGAATATTAGTCATTCRTTCTGGCAAATAGGAAACTGAAACAAACAATTTCCCTCATTTCCCTCACAAGAGCCAAACCAGATATAGATACATTGGCTATGTCTAGACTAGCGCATGGGTGAGGACAGTAAGGTTCCCCTGTTCATCCTAATCATAAGACTGGAAGGAAGGGGTGTAGCTCTCATCTGAATTCTGCATATAGGTTTTCTCTCCATAGGAAAAAGGGCACAGAAGGAGGAGGGATTGGGAGGATCCCTCTTTCAAACAGAGCTAGGATGTGGTTGGAGTTGGCTTTCAGAGAAACTCGGATTTAGACTTTGTTGTTTATTCCTTATTAGTATGACATCTCTCAGATTCAGCACCTACTCTGTGCAAAACTGGAATTTAAGGGATCTGAACAGCATATTCTGAATTTTTGGCCTTCTGCAATACAGGGATAGTTAAATATTTCAAAGGTCTATAGATTTGTTTTACGAGTGTTAATAATAGTATCATACATTTCAACATTGACAAAGATTTTATGCACTTAGGTGTTAGAGAATCCATGACAGAACTGCAAAATGGTTCCTGCAATATAACCACAAAGGGTGCCAAGGAATGATGGGCTTCTTATCATGTATACCAGCTTCTGCTTGAAAGCACCCTTACTTTCCTGAATCTAAACATTCAAACTATTATACTTAAAAGCAAAGCTAACTTCACAGCACTTTGAGCAAAATGGGAAAACAGTATGTAACTTGTGTCTCCCAGAGGATACTTAACAAATATTAAGGCTGATGGATTAAGTTTGGAAATGCCAGAATAATATTGCCTGAATTCAAGCAACCTACCCACATTAGTTGCCTCTGTGCAAATGCGCTTTTATCCAGCTTTCATTCTATGATCCTGCATTACCTTTTCAACAGGACTTCATCTTATTTGGTGAAAGCATAATACTGCGTTTTTAATGTCTTCTGCATTCATTGTATGCTTAAGTATTACACAGAGGCATGTTATCCAAGCCCTGCTTTGAATACAAAGCTATGAACTYCATGGTTTTATACCCTCTTCCACCTTTCTCCCTCACACCCAGTTTAATGGAGTGCTTTGCAGATTTATTTTCACACCACCTTACTTTTAAGACCCGTGAGATTACTGGTATTTTTGTCCTCSTGGAGAAACCAAAAATTCAGACCAGGAGCAGTCATGAATTTGTGAGACCATCTTAACATACATAGCACTGAAAAATTGGACTTTAACTACATAGATTCTGAAAAGCAGCACTGAACAATTTCAGCAGTAGTCATGAAGGCTCAGCACCCCTGGAAAGCTGGCCACAGGTGTTTCAAATTAGATAACATAAGAAATTATGAATACAAAGCAAATATCTGAATGAGAGCACCAGCATTTGCATACTTTGCTGTCCCTCTCATCTACAGGAGTGAAAAACCCCAAAGAGGGGGATCTCAAGGCAGCATTCACTATGAGCCTATTTTATCCTGTCCCCCTATTGTTTCATCTCTTTCCAGTATCTGTGATAAGTAAGGCACAGTTCCTACAGACAGTCACCTTAGCTACAACAGCCTCGTCCACCTTGGAGCAGGGCCRCAGCGAAGTACTGCCGTGCAGCGCAGAACCAGTTCTCTGGCTTCAGTTCTCATCACCCTCCCCTCTCCCAGTTTCTTTTCTTTCAGAGTGCATCAAAAGAAAAGGGAAGAAGCATATCCTCCCTACCCCCTCCTCCTTTAAAAAAAAAAAAAATTAAGACATATTCTATCTTTAGGGAATCAAAGCCAAGTGCCCAGTCTCTGGACTTGGTCAAACTAGCTCTGGGGATACTGTGGTTAATTTGAAGAATCCTACATGTTTTAGGGCAAAGGCACCTGAACATCAAGTTTCTTATTTGGAAATGTCTACAGGTTTCCATTAAGGTATTCTCATGGCTGGGGTTTTAGCTTAAAAATCTGTCCCTCACAGTAATATAGTCACATGACGTTTTCTCTTTTGTATAAACAGGCTGTATAGCTGTAGAGCTCAGCTTTACCAGACTGTACCTAAGTAACAGTGGGCTTACTGCTGTCATTATGCTCTCTCTGGTTGCTTAACTTCACACATATTATCTCAGATATTTTGGGCAAAGGAATTTGTACACAGACAGTCGTGCTTACTGGCCTATACCTGAGTTACATGCAGTTACCTGCACCCTCAGAAACAGTTCAAATAAAAGTACAGGAGACATTTAAGTAGTGGCCCTACCCATCAGCCAAATTCATTTTGTGCAACTGCTGGTGTATGTTCCAGAAAACCAAAGATGTCTTTTCTTGGGGCAGGACAAATTAGCTTTTGCTATTTTGCTATCCTACAGACTTAGGGTACTTTCTAACTGGAACTCATTACCTCAAATAGTCTGCAGTTCTTCAGTTTTAAAATAACACATAAAAGCCCACTCAGGCTCCTTGTTACAACAGCAAATGTTGTTTGTATCTTGTGTTTTAATAATTTAACTTACAAGGATGGGAATCATCTGATCAGATTTGAATACTTGTTACGTGTTCACAGGTACATCCACGGCAAAAGTTGTTGTCTAGGTTATCTTTTATAGTTAATGACAGAAGTGGTCAGTGTAGGGCATGATTTCAAACACCTATTTCTCTATTGGCTAAAAAAGTAAGTTACAGACTATATGCTCAGAGAGAAGGATCTCAAGTAAAATAATTGCTCTACAGTGTCTGCGTTACTTTCACCAACTAATCAGCAACGGACGTGCTCATATTGAATCTGAAGGCAACACCAGCTTCTGGGTTTGTAACAGAAACAACAAAAATAGATTTATAAACACATTGAAACAGATCAAGTAAATTCTTTTGCTGTTCAAACCTCATGCCTGGATTTTCTCACTAAGTCAGTCACTGTCCATGTTCATTTTCAATCACTTTGCATAAAGGATTGTGTTTCTAGTTATAGCTAGCCAGAACTTCATAGCATGATGTGGACAACATGTTCACCTGATTATTACACCAGATATTTAAGTAAAGCGCTCTCAGTAGAAGAGCAAATATTGGAACTTATTTAAGCCACAGAGCAAGAACTATTTCAAAAGCACACTTTCGGCCTGCAGCAAGAGCTGCATGTAAATAAGGCTGTATTTTAGCAGGATCATGAGAACAGGTAGCTGCTGTATAAGCAACAACAGTATTTCCCAGCCAATTAATACATAAGCTGAAACTATCAACTCGTTACCATGCACATAAAGCTGTGAGGCCTATCCATAGAAAGACCACAGTGACATCTGAAGAGAAACATTAAAACATTGGGCACTTGAGCAGAGGTGTCCATTAATTTGGTTTAATTTTGAAATCAAAGAGCAGCCTGGAACCGACCAAAGAGGATTAGGATGAAGTTTGTTCCCAGGCTGGTTCTGCACAGGGGCACATCTGGGGAAAGGCTGCTGTGCACACTTGGTTCAGAACAGCTAGGTGGTTTTTTTTTGTTCTGGTGGGTTTCTTTGTTCCTTCTTTTGAATCATGCATTGGATTCTGTTGAAAATTAAACACTTTCCTCACAATCTGGTAGGGGGTTTTTTGTTTCGTCCCTTTTTTAAATAAGCTTCAAGTGACCCAATTTGAATTCTTAAGATCTGTATGAAGAGAATATCATATGAGCAGACACGACATGTTAAAAGCTAAAATAAATAGAAGGAATGATCTCTCCACCCCCCTTCCCTCTGTTTCTTACATTTGCAGGAGCTGCAGCATTACATGTTCTTATGTTCTTCCTCCTTTCTAGGGAGCCGGTWCACTTGCCAGCATTCCCCCTTCCCTGCTCTCCTCTCCCAAAGACCCATATTTCAAATCTGAAGAGCATATTCCCACAATCATTTCTTCACATGTCCTCTGGCCCATAGCTTTTCCAGTCCTTATTCTTCTTTGCTTTGCTAGCACTAGGAAAATACATACTTGGGAGTTCTCAATAACATGTTATTAATATATATATATGAATTGAAAAAAAAAAAATTCTGAAAAAGACCATCATGTACCACTTCAGCATGTCATTTAAAGAAGGGGAAAGGCTCCTAGCAGTGGGGAGAGGCACCTAGAATCCAAATTCCCATCTGGAGATGCCTTTCTATTGGTTGTGAGGCTCAAAGTTAACATAGCTAAGGTTAAGTTAAGGTAACATTGTCTCAGCTAAGGTTACTTTAACTCAGGGACTTTGTTTCCATCCCTACAAGGAGGTGGGGTGCATCCAGGCCAACGTCTCGCAGACTGCTTCGTGAGGGCACGACAGCCACAGCAATCTCTGACACATGGCATGCTCTTTGCTGCCACTCTTTCCAAAGGCAATATTTATCCTTCCACTCAGAAATGAAAATGAAAGCTAGTGTGTGACAGAATGTACAGTATGATGCAAAGCACCTCATGTCATAGCAAAAACAGCTTACAGACAGCATGCCAGTGATGATATCATTCATAGACAACAGTTAATTTGGAAACTGGAAGGGAGAAGCTAATATCTCTAGTGTTATGTGATTTTGTACTGAAAGGCCCTTGCATAAATGCACACATGCACAGGAATGGAATTAAAAGCACTTAGTTTTGGGACTGAACACTAGAAAATGTACAGTTGGGAACAACTTTGCATTGGTCAGTAGATGAGATAATTGGCTTTATTCTTAAACTTGTTATTGAACATATATTAACATTTCCTGATTTTTGCAGACTTAAGCAGCAAGCTGGATACTAACAGAGGGCTTTTTTTCTCCCTGAATGTGCATCTTTTCCGAACCATTTATCATGGTTTGCACTGGTAAAAAAGAAAATCTTAAATTACTATTAAATACACTTTTGACTGAATCCAGGCTACAAAGTAATGAGCAACTATGTATTCTGGATGAACTCTAAAGAGTTTCTTACAGTCATATATTCATCCCTTCACTAAGACAATCCACCGGACTTCAGGGAGTGTGTGTGTGTGTGTGTGTGTGTGTGTATATATTGCACTGTGTGTATATAGATGCTGTATATATTACTGCTTCCTTAAAATAACAAGCAGAGTCATGAAAAAAATATAAAGAATAACGATGAAAGACATAACTGCTTAGTTTGGAAATTAAACATAAATTGAGGTGGAAGAAATTCTCATTATTTACTTAGGGCCTGATCCAAAGCTCTTTAAAGTCAGTGGAAAGAACATCAACTGCACGAGGATTTAAATTGTGACACTGCAGTTGGATGCTTTGGAAAATTGTCTGGGAAAGCAGTTCAAAAAAAGTCTACTTGAAAGTAGGGAGGGAAGGGGCTTCCTGGATTATCTTACACCATTTTTACCTGTGGGACAGTCTTGATCTCAGCTTACAAGGACGTGAATTGCTTTATCACAGCTGTGCAAGAACGAAGCTTGCTAAAATTTCATGGCACTGGATCAAGTGTAAGAAAGGGCTAGAGCAGGAAATAAAATAACTTGGGTAATATTTACACGAACGCTGTAACTAGGGGAGGACACCTGAAAGCAGCTGTGTCTGTGACCTCTGCTTGAGGCAGAGGCGCCGTCGCAGCCCATTCTGCAGCTCAGGCCAGTGATCCACGTACCGCAGGCTTGGGAGCGCTGCTGGTGCACCACGTGCTTGCTTCTCCAGGCCCACGCTGCTGAAACCTGTGCAGAGCAAAGAAATTAGCAATCCAACAAAAAACCACTTCTCAGGACTTCCAGCATTCTGTCCAGTKTTGTCTAATATTTCCACTGAAACTAAACAGTGTTTCCAAAGTATAGGATGAGACCTTTGAGATGGTGAGGTTTTTCCTCCCTGTACAACAAAATTTGTTTGCCTGTCTTTTTGCTCTTATGTTTGTCCTTTGTGAGTTTTGAATTAAAGGATTCTCTCTATTAATGAGTCCATCCATTATTCTGACTGGATATTAAGTTATCATTAAATTTAGCACACCACAAGACTGAAGTCCAAATATTACCTCTTGAGCACAGACACTATGTGGCACCTACACAGAACCCTCCTATAGACATTTTAACATATTGGAGGACATATAGTTTTCCATTTGAGATCCAGGAGAGACAAAGTATGAGTTGAAAGGGTGTAACACACTCGAACGTGAGTCTCCGAGAATGCACAAAACGATAGGACGGGTACAGCTTTTCATATATATTTTCCTATTCCACGTCTATAACAGTGTGAAAGTCAGTACTGAATACTCCTAACAAAATGTCCCTCAAAGCTTTCTTCTCATGCACTATTACATTATTTGCTCCATGACTATTACAGGCCATAGTTACGCTGCCTGCAATCAAACTAAAACAACTTACAGTTTAGTGAGACTTTGTATAGTATGTAGCCTCAGTCCTATATTTCCATCAACAGAAAGTATGATAAAAATAGCAGTTGAGAGACCATGGATTTAAAAAGTCTGGTTCTGTGTAATTGACAGAGAATCACAGAATTAAATCATTAATAAAATTTAATTTCTTGTATAAAGTTATGATACTAAACTTTTCCTGCCCTATTTTGATTGTAAGTCATCCGAGGAAAGAATAAAGAAGGAATTTAGTGTTTGCTTGTAAAATCACTGGAAACAGAAACCTGAGCCAGCTGAAGTCTTACAGTAAAAAAAATTTCCTCACCACCACA
This sequence comes from Phoebastria nigripes, assembly GCA_035582835.1. NCBI lineage: Eukaryota > Metazoa > Chordata > Aves > Procellariiformes > Diomedeidae > Phoebastria > Phoebastria nigripes. The sequence continues at coordinate 496,411 of JAYKAV010002943.1, forward strand.
TTGCTACTGTTTAATTGTTTATTACTTTGAAAATGTAGTCCCAATAGTAACGTTAAAATCTGGTTCTAGGCCAACCAAGGCACACAAGGTAGAGCTGGAAAAGATCCAGTTAGTTTACAGCATCACATTTTGCAGTGTCAAAGAGTAAGTGTTTACTTTAGATACAAAGACATCATAGTATCTTGTTTAGATTAAATGCTGAAAATATAAACAGACTGAGATAATTCCTTTTTTTATGTTTAGACTCATCATAATGGAAACAGCTTGCAATATATGGATAAAACTAAACAGATACAGTGATATTATTCTGGGAAACCTAACTCTTACCTTCAAGAGCCTGTGTCCATCCTGGCAAGCCAGTTGTGAAGTTCAGCTGCTTAAACTTCAGTGACCAAATTTAAAGAAAAACTTCCAAGAAAATAAGTCAGCAATGCAAAGCAGGTGTGGGGAAACTTCAGCTTTCACATAAAGAGCAATTTTCACAGGAAATGTAGGCTGTTTGACTGCCAATTCTATTTATGGCATCTTCAGGTTTCATCCCCCTCCATTTGTACTAGAAGTACCCAGAGTAGTATTTGGATGCCCAAATCAACTCCATGCCTTTTTAGAATGTTATAAAGGAGTCTCCTAGGAGACAGCTGTGACATTTCTCTCAACTCTTGATCCCATAAATCTAGTTACAAACAGAGATGATGTTTGCTGCTTCTGGTAACAATTTCTTCCCCCAAAATGCTGATATTACCACCTCCACCATTTTCACTACAGTGCATCAGAGCATGGTGGCTTGTACTCTATATGCAGAAAGCAACCTATTCTTTGAACATCCATTTTGCTCCCAAGTTGAACAATGTGTTAAGGAGTTCTTCATGCAACACCATGTTCTGCAGTGTATTTCATTCAACATTTCTGGCATGTGTTCCTCAGTACTTTTCACTGAGCTATGGCTTCAGTTATTCTCAAGGAGCTGCTCTATCCAGCTCCTCACTCTTCCCCTCCTTAGAACAAACCCCAACACAATACCAAAATAAACTCACAATCACTCCAAGTTATTACTCTTTTCCCTGAGCCATTATCACATGACTGAGGTGTTGGCTGGTGCATTCCTGGGAGGGGGCAGTGCCATCCCCCCAAAGGCGACCATAAGTCCGCATGAGAAGTTGGGCCAGAGCAACTCACCAGAACTCCAAGAGCAATGCACACAAAGCAGCATGACCAAGACTGCAAAAAGCTACTCTGCCCTGCAGCAGTGATCACCACTTGCATGTCACCCAACGTCACGTGGGTCTGTGGCAAGCAAAGTCTCCTATGTAGTCTCTGTGTCTCTAACAAGTTATTACATAGCCCTATCAAAATCCACGGGTCTATTATTATTTTGTGTCTTAAATTTACTAGTGTGCCCCTTTTCTCTACTTTGTTAGCCTGTCTCCTAGTTTGCAGCCTGTGAAGGGAAAGAGTATATTCTTTTGTACGAAGGCTAGCACATTTTTGTAATAATTACTAAATTACAAGCCAATCTTATACATATTTTTAGGCTAGATTATATTTTGTGAAAGAACTTCAATCTTTTCCTAATGGCATTACTAGGAACATGGCAGTACATGAAATGGAATGTAAATACCTGCAATTTTTTTAACCATATTGTTTTTAACCATACCGTTCAGAATGATCTCAAACTGCTTTCCAAATTGATGTATGGATAACATGGCTTAGCTGCTAAAGCCACAGAAGAAACTGCTATACCACAAAACRGATTAGCACAACTTTTTTTTCCTGGCAGAGTGTGTTTGTTATGAACTCTCCAATAAAATATTGTATTTCACAATACCAGGCTTTAAAGAACACATTAGCAAAGACTCAGTCTCTGTCTTCCAGCCAAAAAGCCCTCCAAACCATTTAGAAGGGGGTATTGTATTTTTCCTTGGTTACCCCAAATACAATATTCAAAGGGAGTATTATTCAGAAGCTATCAAGTAGGAACAAATGTCTCTGTCTTCAAGTCCCAGAAGATTGTGATGGCATTAAGAGAAATTTAACATTTCAAATTGCTCCGTCAAAATCAATTCCTGTAAACATGTACTTAGCATTATAAGAAGTGGATGTTTGAGACTGTATAAAGAAAGCACTCATAATAGAACACAGAAAAGAACTGACATAAGGATTCTTCACAGCGACTGCTGGCTTTACAGGAAACCGAGTAAGATTCAGGAATGGAGAAGGAGGGCAAAAGAATTACAGTATACGGCTTATCAAACACTGCAATATCTGCTGAGCGCAGGGTATTGTCACTTTAAGTAAAAATCCTTTAATTTTTATTTGGCTCGATAGAGGAGCTACCTTTACAGAGATGCACCCTCATTTTTATCTGTGCTTCAAATACACAGGATAAAGATCACGGTCAGTACTACTGCTGCACAGGCTTCAGTAAAGCTGCCACAGAAGGTTGCACAGACTGATTAATGAACACCTCCCACGGCTGCCTTTGGCTGTCCCAAATGTCTTCTGTCCTGCTGCACATGAAGATGTTTAAATCTGTGCTATGGGGGGCCAAGGAGTCACCCACTGCTGGTGCAGAGTCCTGACGTTCTTCTTTTCTTTCCTACCCTGCATATGCATAGAGGTGGGAGGCTGATTTGGCCTGCAATTATAGGGTTTTATAGCTTGCTTTCAGCACACCAGCAAATAACTGGAAGTCAAAAAACCATACAATTTCAGCTCTTCTTATAACAATCTCATTTCCTGGTTGACAGGTACTAGGAGGAAAAAAAAAAAAAAAAATCAGATTTCATACTACTGCAGTGTCATGCAGAGCGCTCCGTATCAGAATACAACCCTGCAAAGAGCAAAGACCAAAATTAACAACTTACTTTGGATTTAAAGTGGAAAGCCACCCTACTTCATACACCCCAAGAAAGCAAAGCATTGAAACAGAGTGCTTACCTTCAAGYATTTAATGTTGCAGGTGAGGTGACATGCTCAAAGGTCAGTGCATGCTCCTGCACTTACCTGGGTCAAGCCTGTGAGTTTGCTACTCATATGGTAACAGCCACAGAAGACTCTTTGGAATTGTGCTGAATTTCATTTTATTTATTTATTTATACAATGTTCCCTGTGTTTTCCTGTTGTTCTTATTTGGAAGATACACTGTGTTTCTTATCTGTGTGTAGCATGAATCAAAGATGCTGAACAGATGCTGAAATGACAGAACTGAGTACTGAGACATGAAAAATACAATCTAGTACTTAGTCCTGCAAGATTTTGTTGAGTCCAGTTTGATCCACAAAGCAACCAATGTCATGAGTTTAGGAAGCCACTGGTGTAATGCAAGTAATGAGCTTCAGGGCAATTGTTGTCTAAGGGCAAATAGAATTTTCTGACATTGCATCTCTTGTGTAGGAGTTACATTTAACATCCTCGCTCCCCTTAGGATGCACGGGGTCTTTGAAAACAGAGGAAAATACATTTATTGATGTCACTGTAAATAACCTCGCCCATTTCCTTCACTGTTTTTTAACAATGAGTCATATTTTGATACTAAGTTTAAGCATCCTCTGCAAGGGAAGAAGAGCAGAGTACAACAGAATTAGTAGAAAGTGCCAAGCTGGAGGAGAACAATTCAAAATTATCTTTCTAGCTTAACTCAGAAAATCAGAAACATAGCTCATGTCTGGATTTCCTTAACACTGTTAAGCAAAGATAAAAAAGTTCCAAACAAAACCACTGAATATTAGAGACAGACTTTCCAAGATGCTTCCAAAGATGCATTCGCTAAGCTTGTACACACACTTCTTGCCCGAAAGCTCTCATGTTCACACAGATCATGACAGTGTGCACTCCACACATAGCAGGAGATAATTTTTCATTTTAATCAGCTAATGCACAAGCTAGAGCTCCAAAATGGCAAGTTGGTCTTTTTTTTTTTTTTTTTTTTTTTTTTTTACAATAGAAAACACATCATTGAACCCGGAATAAGCTACTGAATATTGTAATTAGTGCTTATTTCCTTTTAATTAATAAAATTAATATATATACATTGTACCTTGTCTGGGTATGTCACACAGAAGAAAAAAAGACCAGAGGGAAATGCTGGCCAGGGAAGTCAATTAGACTTTTCCAGCCTCATTAAAGTCAGGAGCAGTTCACCCACAGTCTTAATGCAGAAGAAGTGGTGTTCTGGAATAAGTATGCTGCACAGGACAACAGAGAAACAGGATATCAAGAAAGATAAAAAGAAATTAAATCCTGAATATGCTATTTTATAAAAGAACTCATTATGTTATTTATAAGTTTTGTTCATAAATTTAGACTTTAATTTCAGAATTTGCCATGTAAATTAGAATTATGGTTGAAGAGCTGTGAAGAAAGGGGTCACCTTGAAGTTGCATGAGGGAACAGACACAAGATTTGCTCCATCTGCTTGGTTGTATGGGGTCTCAGTTATTTTTCAGTAAATATGTAGTTTGGCCAATTGATCAAATAATTTTTTTTTCCCCCTGTAAATAGAGATTTATCTCCAGTTAAGGCACTCCCTCCCCTTTTTCTGGTCCTCCTTTTAAATCCTTTTTTGTCCCCAAGATTAGAACTGATTTTAGTCCAACCTTATGAGAATGCTTTCATGTTACTTATATTTGTATGCAATAACTACAAAAAGATTTTCTTAACCCTTACCCACTGATCCCTAAGAAGCCTTAAGAGCAGTTTTTCCATGAGACAGTCCAGTCGGCTGTACTTGCAGACCACTTTCTGATGTTTTTTAACCTTGTGTCATTTGGACTTCCCTCTCCAAACAGATACATTTCAGTAAGTGGCTCATTAGCATTACATAGGAGAAGAATCCTTATTTTTTTCCTTTTAAAACCACCGTATCCTTAGCTATCTATCTCTGGTGTTTGTACTGATATTACAGCCACTTCAGTAAATTGAAGCTCTTCCACAGATCTCTACTCCAAATCAGCGCCAGCCTCAATTCTTTGGCTGAGGCAAATGCCAGACGTTGTTTATACAGTGGTAATCAACATGGTAAATTTAGAATATACCAGAATAAATTATGATAAATTTGCTGCCTCAGGATAAAGATAACATACGGGTAGAGTCAGTGGTTATCTCTTAAAAAAGGGGGAAATTGATGAACAGACATTTTTTTTCCTTCCAGGCTATCATAATAAATGTTTTTTCCCCCCTCTGGGATTTGTAGAAAAAGAAGATGGGACATGTGGATCTCATGAACTCTGATGCTAAATACAGCTACAACTTTTGAAAGACTGTCTTCCCTATATTTCAAGTTGAACTCCGTGTTCGTTCCTTAGCATTAAGAGTTGTTTTCTTTCTTTTTTTTCCCTGCCATCTCTCCAGAGGTCAGGAAACGAACTGTGTGCCATCAGAGAGCAAAGCAGTACAGTACCCAAGGGGCCTGATAGCACTGGTGCCTTTTTTTTCCCCACCTCAGCAGCATGACTTGCTGTTCCCAGAGGGGGTTTCAGAATCATCGACTAGTGCAAAATAAGTGGTGTTGTTGGTTTTGGGTGGTTTTTCTCTCTCTCTCTCTCTTTTTTTTTTTTAAACTAAGAATATTTATTTAAAAAAAAAAAAAATCTTTTCCTTGAGCCTGGGATTGCACTTTGTTTTCCTTCTCAAACTTAGTGCTTAAGAGCTTTTTTTAGGAAAGTTAATTTACCTGGAGAATGAGTTTCCAGAAAATATCCATTCCAAATCAAATGCAAACTATCTTCAGAGTAGACTGACATTTCTCTTGCGCTGTCAAATACTTGTACTGGGCCCAAAATTTGTGGGAGGAAAAACACATGCTTGTGCCCAGTATGCAACTTTGGCGAATCTTCTGGGGAATGAAGACAGTTAGGATCTAACTAAATCCTAATCTACCTGCGAAGTGAGGCAATCCTCCGTAATAGATGTTACCTGTCTGTATCGGGACATTTTTGTAAGTAAAATACCGCAGCTAGAATCCACACACAGTGAGTGTGCAGTCAGCCCTTTGTTAAACTAACAGGCAGAATTGCATTTCTTCAATTTCATTTTCCACGTCTGCCTTTCAACTCCACCAAACTTTAAGTATGTGTTTAAGTCCAAGAGGCTTTAATAGGATTTAAACACATGCTGTGCCTCACTGAGGAGGAAAGGGATTACTCGCGTGCCTACTCACTTAAATTATGCGCTTTGCTGAATGGGAGACTTTATGTGCTACTACATTAGTGCTGAGAGAAGATGTGAAGGTAGAAGCCTGAAGCGTGATAACACTTTTTTGTCCTGTCTCTGGGCCATGGCAAGGATGATGAGCAGGCAACACAGCTTCATCTTCCTCTTGATGCATTGTTAGAGCAGGGGATATCCCACGCAGAGCAGATGCATCCAGGCCAGGGAGGTACCCATCTACCTGGGCACTTGCAAATGTGCTAAACCCAAATGAACTGCAGTAAGACTGTGCTGCCCAGAGCTACCCAGGAGATAAACTGCACACTGCCAGCTGGTAACACAGACATCTCGGAAGCTGCTGTAGTATTGATTTTACACCTCCAGAATGATAGCAGAGATGTGAAATTCCAGCATCATGTCTAGTTTTTTTAAATAAAATCATCTTTCCCATTTTCCAAAATATCCTAAGCCATTAAGAAAATCTTTGTGGCATCCAATATGGTACTGGTTACAGTACCAGGGGGTTTCTGATGAGGACCCGAACAGGACCCAGTCGTCTTGCTATGCAGAGACGCACAACTCCTGAACTCGCCTCAGTTCATCCCAGAGGGCTGCTGTGGTAAGCATCTATATCCCTGGCAACCCAGAGGCTCAGAAAAACCCATCATTAATCACCGAGCCCGTTGGAGAGCAACTAGAAGCACTTACTTCTCTGTACCTCGACTGTTTCAATCTTTTCCCACATGCCTCATTCTCTTTTTTTGCTCACTCACTGCAGCCGTACAAACGCCATAACATTTCAGAAAGATATTTACAATCTCAGGCATCCAAGTGACCAACATTTCCCTGTGACCTTCTCACCCCATCAATTAGCTGTCGAGTTTTTTCTATGTTATGTCCTTACAGAAATTTTTCTTAGGCTTCTGTAGCTTAAACATGGCCACTCCAGTGCTCCCACTGGGAAAGTTTACATTTAGCTGGAGTGCGACTGCACTGTGGGAGCAGTATACCAGCTACCTGGCACAAGTGCTTAACCCTGTAAACCACAGCTTAACATGGCAGCACAGAGCACTTGGGAAACTTAACACATTACTGAGCTGTAAAGATGACTTCAAATCTCCATTAACTCCTGTCTTTAACCAGGCAAATCATGCAGTTGGCTACCACCGCTCCTAAAATTAAGGTATTTGTACTTTTCATCATATTGAAACACAACAGATGAGTTTAAACATATAATCTGATAGGATTTTTTTCTTGCATTGTTTCAGAAAAAAACCCCTTGCATTTGGAAGCTGTGTTTCCCCTTAAAAAAAAAAAAAAAATTAAACACCCCCCCCACCCCCGAGTCTAAATTCACTCAGCAAAAAAACACAATATGCAATCCAGAATATGTTATAAGTAAACCACTTAAAGTGTGCTTCAAATGTGGTTATTGCATTAGCATAGGCAGGGCATTCAGCTGAAAAATGCCTAAAAGAAGGAAAAAAAAAAAAAATCTAATTTTAAATTTATTTGCTTACTAAAGCCTATAGGAATGATGAACTTTGAAACACTTCAAGAAATAATGCAAGAGGACACTGAAAATTTGCCATGTGAACTGGGAATTCAGACAACCTTTTTCAGATTCAAATGTTTATATATATATATATATATACACACATATGCACATATACACACATATCTAGGTAGATGGATCAATTGCATTTAAGTAAGAAAACTGGAATGGCAAGCCACTGCTGGTTCTTACTGGCTCTACTTTCCATCAGGAATCATTGGAGATACTGCTGTTCCCAGGGACACCAGCTTAGCTCCTGTCCTGGAGTTGTCAAGCAAGCATGGATGCAGGATTGGCAGATAGCCTTGATATACTCGCCGTAGTGTACTGTCTCTTCCATCAGCTGTGTTCATTTTTCAGGGTGCAATCCCTGTAATTGCTCATTCTGCAATTAGAAGTTTCAGTGCGAATAAGCCACACTCAGTTTGAAGAATGACCATTCCCATTGGTTTCCTGTTTTATTTTACTGCTTGAAACGTGGCAGCGACTCAAAGCCTAAACCTGGTATGGGGCCTCCTCGTCCTAACTGAGGTAGATCCTCTTGTGAAAAGACAAACCGAACCTCCAAGAACTTGCAGTCTTTCAGAGGGATTTGCAGAGTCAAAAGGCAGGTAAGTGCTTTGCTCTTCCTAAATACTCTCCATAAATAAGCACCAGACAGGGAAAAGAAGTGCTACTGTGGAGCATGTTATTTTATAGATGGAAAACTGAGGCAGAAGAGTATTTTAAAAGTACCTCTTAAAGTATTTTAATAACTTCCAAAATCTGAGCCTAAGTGAACTCGCCAAGGTTACACAGGAAGGCTTTGACCGAATGGGAAAATTAATACACGTCTCCTAGTCCCATGTCAGGCTCGTAGCACTCCTCCTTTTCCCAGCCAATTTATGCATTAAAAATATTCAGAAAAGCCTCTGACTGCAGGAAGTCTAAGTTTCAGATGGGCCGTTCCTGTGACTCTGAAAAGACATACCAAGTCTAGGGGAGTCATTCACCAGGAAAGAGAGAGTTAACTCCATACACACACAGTAAAGATAGAATATATATCAAAGCTTTCACACTTTTTTCCATTCTGTAGTTTGCTCCATACTTTAAAAATGTATTTAAACTGAGTGACCATGTATGCAAAGGAAAACTTTACAAGCAGATAAGTCTTCCAGAGTTGAATGTCTGCCAAGACAAAACTGTGTGCTTTATTTTAAAAGGAGGAGTGGTTATCACTCAGAACACACCATTTCCGTTTAAGCAGTGGAGGCAAAATTAATGCTTACAATTTTTACTTGTCATTAAAATAGAACTTTCGAGAAATAAAATCTCATTTTTTAGCCTATGCTGAAACAAAAAAATGATAGCAATTTGTATAGAGGAAAGTTTTTCATTCAAAAGGACAGATATTTTGAAAAACTGTTTCATGGAGAAATGAAACTCTGATACAAGGAGCTCTTACATGCAGGTGTTATGTATTATAATCTATATTACCGTACTGTACTATCCACGTGAGACCAGGTACAAAGAAAAACTTCGGGACTTCATTCAAGTTTGTGGGCTTGATTCTAATTTTATTTACAGCAAGTCTTACCTCCATAGACATGAGTACCTCCACTAGCTTCAGTGAACACTCAGACTTTGTATTGGCATAAGTAAGAGGTATTAAGACTCTCACTCATTTATCTTTTAACTCACAGGTGTGAGTGTGCAAGGGCAAAAGCTCAGAAAATTGTTTTATATTTACCATTATCAAGAAAGAGTATGAGAGCTGAAGACCTCATATTTCTTATGATTTATCTCAACATACCTTGTCAAGACCAACATGAACTTTTCACTCTTTTTATAAGAATAGAAGCAGGKTTTGCTCCAGGGGTAAAGATGGATCAATTCAACAGAAATCAGAGATAACTAGAGAAGATTAAAACTCAGGCAAGACAGAATCACATCAAATCCATATGATCTGCTTCGAACAACAACAAAAAAGCACATTTGTATAGCTTCTCCTTTTCGAAGTAGTGTTCATCACTAAGCTATTGTATGGGTCTTAATTTATGTCAGCTGGGGAAGATCTTAGTTACTCAAAGAATTTGGTTTAGTCCATATAATGAGGAAACTTAACTTCAAGCCTTTCTTCTTTATATGTCTAAAAAATTAAATCATTTGCATCACTCCCTCACTTGTCAGTAAACAAACTCATTTGCTCCAGACAACTGAAAATCTTTCGAGAACCCAAGCCAGTGCACAGGAAAGGGGAGGTAGCCACTAGGTGGCAATAGAAACCCCTCAAACAAACTACTATTACATGCACTATTTATGCTATTCAGTAGCTATCAATTTCAACTAAGAAAGTGTTGAATCAAAAGGAAGCAAACAAAATTTCTTATTGGTCATTAAACCCCTTAAATTTTCAGTACCATTTTCTGTAAGATTAATAGGAAACAACTGATTTATCATTGCATTAAGTTAATTTCTCTTACTTATCTTCATATTTTCTCCCAAGATCATTATTTAACATGCCACGCAGTAGAGAAATTATTTTCAATTATTATTTCAGCATTATTGGAAAGTATTGTGATAATTTCTGTTGTGCTTAATAAATTTAGCACTCTGCCATCACTACAGAAGTCAGATGGCTGAAATTATTACTTTTCTGAGTTTGGAAAGCATTAACAGACTTAAAACAAACTACTACTGACTTAGCTTCTGATTGCATTACACGTTTTGTTCTCAAGTTCTAAAATCTCGGTGACTCTTACAGGGGACTTAAGAAGAAAATTAGTCTTCAAATTAGATCTTAAATTACATATCCAGAAATATTTTAAATTAAGAGATCATTGTTTCAAATTTAGCACAAGTGTTTCTAGCTGGAAAGTTCCTTGTCTGTATATGTGCAAATCACCACTATGCTATAAATTTCATACTGCTCATTTTCACAGCTTGTGAGTTAGCAGAAGTAAAAATCACAACCTGACGCACATACACATTATAACAGAGTTAAGATTGTAGAGTTCAGATTACATAAGGATATGAGTGTATAAATTTGGTGTTTCCATTTTCAAACCCTAGATTTTTCAACTTCAACCTCTCTTTAATGTTGCTCTTACATATAATTTCCAAGGTTTGTTTTTGTTTGAACACCAAAACCTCCTGCAGTGAGCTCCTCCTTGCCATTATCATCATGGTTCAACTACTGAACATTGAGGATTTTATCCCAAAGCGCCAGGACTGCACAGGCAGGACCAAGTGCTGCTTTCATTTTGGTAATGGCAACCGGTGCGCCTGATAYAGCCTACTTTTTTTCCTCCCTATTTCAAGAGGTGGGGGGGTTCTGCATATGTAGTGCCACAGGACAGTCCAGGAGGAAAAGAAATTCAGAAAAGGCTGGTCTGATTTCTCCCCCTCCACAGCACATTCTTCCCCCGCTTTCCCTCATTCCCTCTGCTCTGTCTCCCTCCGCTTCACAGCATTGCGATCTTGGGGTTACATTACCACGTTAACATCCCCGATGCCAGCTTTTCTCCAGGGGATTGCCAGACAGGGAAGGGAAAGAGTAATAAAACTAAAACCAAGCTTGAATTAAATTCTAAAGGAAAAAGAGCAGAGAAGTTCCTGTTCTTTAGGTACTCCACTGCTGCGGGGTTTTCTTAAATAAATCTTAATAGAGACAGCAAATTCTCACCAAAAAATAAATGTACAGTAGAAAAACTCAGATAGCCTGCCAGGAGATATTCTCATAATTTGTCAGAGAACAAGTCCATCAGAATACAAATCCAAACACCCCAGCTTGGGAAAATGGTGTGACAAATTCAGACACCAAACATGCCAAAATTTCACACATTTATTTCATCTCTAAAAGGGGGCAAAGGAGAATAAATTATCAACTTTTGAAAAAAATGAGCCCAAATCTGGATTTTGAAAGCTCAGCCTGTTTTCTGTTTACAATGTCACGTACTTGCCATAGAAATATATCTTTTTCATTAACATTTTTGCCTACAGCTTTGAAATACTGAGAAGCAATATTAAACTCTTAATAAAATAGAAATATAGTCACAGGCATGCACATGAACACTGACTGACATCTGCAGACTTTCCCTCAAAAATGTGACTAAAAATACATTTGGAGAAAATCTGGTTTAAAATTTGAAACCATTATTTTCCTGTCTGCAAGTGGTACAGAGTCACACTTTTCATTCTTTACCAGAAGAATTAATTCTAGTGAGGATCTGGAGGTGACATAATTGCATAAGTCATATGTCTGCTCTACTTAAATAACAAAAAAATGTAAAAGGATGCAGTAAACACAAGTATACCATTTTAATACCAAATATTTGAATAAAATCTGAAGTGTTCAGGGTGTAACTTGTTCTTTTATTTCTCAGCATTAATAAACACACAGCGAGAAGATATTTAAGATATTCTTCCTGCCATTGCTCTTTTGTTTAGTCCCCCTGGTTGCTCAGGCCTTGTGGCTATGGAAATATACAGCATCTACAGATGCTGGTACTAACCAAGGCAAAAAATGATTCAGCAAGGTTATGATACAAGTGATGACTATAATAAGAAATAAATCAAATTTAAGAGATGTTGCTTTACTGCTAGGTTATTGGGAGAAAGAGTAGCAAAAACCCACAAGATGTAAAGATGGAGATGAAACCAATATTTTCTCAGATTTGCATCAATGAGTTTAAAAATACACATATCTGACAAGTAGACAACAAGCCACACAGGGAGCTCTTATAGACAAGAGCTCATTTAAGTCTTCAAGCAGGCTTGTAAATTCACTTAAAGTGTCACGTATAAACAGGCTTTGTTTGGCCCATGCACCTCTCCTCTCTCTGGGAGCACGTGGTAACAGGCCTTAAGGAAAGGAAGCTTTTGGTTGTTAAACTGAGGTAAGCTAACGTATTGTTAAAAATCTGTTACAATTATGCCAGATTCACACAACTCAAAGAGAGAAAGAAGAGGAGCAAGATAATGCTGACCTTTTGTACTATCATCTCTCTTCAAAATGCTTCTTTGTAGAGCCTATTATCCCATTTGCTTCATTCACTTTGTTCACTACCAGAGCTCTTGGAGAAATAGGAGTAAAGGGAAACAAATGTAAGTAGTTCTTCATGTCTTGTATTTAACCACTGCCCCAGGTGGATCTCATTCTTCCTCAGACCTGGCAGCAAGAGGCAGTGGCAGGAAACAGAGCAAAAAATAGAGAAGCAGGAGGAACAGCAGTTCTCTAGCTACCATGCAAAGATACTCCACCTGTGTAGTAATTGGAGTGATCTAAAGTGGGGAACCACCTTCCCRCTGCAGGTAGGGATGGTGACCAAGTACATGGAGGGTCCCTGTAAATGAGGAGTTTCTGTCACAGGAAAAGTCTGAAGTGTTTGCAGATCTGGCACATCTTCAGCATCTGATGTTTTCAATTTTTAGCCAGGTTATGGGTTTTTTATTTGCTGCTAGCCCAAAGGGTGAGGAGCTTTATAATTTGTGGGAGACTTCTGTGTATGTCTCCTCTCTGAAGCAGAAAAACTAACAAAACTTTTTGCTAAAGGAAAACAGTCCACAGTAGGTAGGGTAGAGAGGGATACTGAAATCTGAGCTCTGACCAATACAATAGAGAATGAAGGGCTCTGYTCTGTTGGAAGAGCAGAGCCCCAGTCCCTAGGTTTTGACTCCTCAAGCTGAAGCAGCTTCAGAGGTGACCACCTCACCCACCCACCCACCCACTTCTCTGCTTGGAAGCAAACCTTCCTCAGAGCGGAGTCCATCTCCTCAAGTGCTGCAACTCACAGCCCACCGTGTTAATTAAAACTAAAATCCAGCTGATAACCAGCCCCAGCACACACCTCCRGAGCTTGGCTGGCACCGCTCTGGATTTCATGTGACCCTCTAATGTGCACTTCTCTTCCTGATGGAAAATGTCAAATTCTGAGACCTCTCTGGTGTTAAGAGGGTTTTAAATGTTCTGGGGTTTCTTTCCATTAAAGTCTGATAGTTGTCACAAAGTGGAGTTGTATTCTGGAAGGAGGGGGGTACAGGTGGTTTGCACCCAACTCCCACAGAGCATTTTACCTACACCAAAGGACGTCTAGCTGTGGCCCTCTAACCACGCAGGCTTTTGCATCTCTTGAAGTTATTTTGGGAATAATATCCTGGCTGCTTTTAAAAGGGTTTGTTATTCTCCTCTTTACGCTCAGTATAAAACAAAATGCACTTAACATTTTATTCTGTTTATTTAACAGTTTATTAATTTATTGAATTAAAAGTGTTTTCTCACCCAGAGAACATTTGGAGCTTTTCTCCAGATATCTGTCCAATCTTTTATTCTGTTCTTCAGGGCTGGCCCAAAATAATATGCATTTTCTTGAATGAAATGACCTTTAGTTCCCTCTCTTCTACTCAAATACATTTCTTTTCTGCTTTGAGTTATGTGAAAAGTAACGGAATGACAGCTTCCAAAAAAATTACACAAAACTGGTTGTAAATAAAGACTATTTTCAGCTAAAGAGCTTGAGTGCATTCCTTACATTAAGTCATTCCTAACTAATACAGTTCTTTAAATAGATGAAATTAAAGGGCACAGTTGCAAGAGAGGAACAACTGAAATGTGTTGGTGGTTTTCTGTTTATGTTGGAGTGAGCAGGACTTGGGAATTTATAAAAGTTCAGGTATGACAAAAAGTTTGTTTACATGCGGAGGAAAAGAGACATTTAGAAATGGTTCRTGATCAGTTTTAGGTAACTTCTTTAGCCATTCATTATGGGAGAGAAAAAAAMCCCATATATACAGCATTCTTATAATTTACTTTCTACGACATATCCATTAGGAATGGTTCCACATGATGGTAGGCTGTCTTCCCTGAAACACATTTTTAAAGAAAATTTTGCAGGGGAGAAAATGTTAAAATACACCCTCCTCTAATACAGGTACTTTCCTTTGACCAGCTTTTCATAGTTCTTCTGACTGTTTTTGGCCTGATTTCCCTTCACATACCAGTATTGCATTTTGCACCCTCACAGCCTTTGGTGCAGTCATGCTTGATTTACACCACTTAAGACCAAAGGTGGCTCCCTGGGTAAAATCCAGGCCACGTGGAAGCCGGTGGCAAAGCTCCCATTGACTCTGATGGTGCTAAGATTTCATTCTTTCCTGTTTAAACAAAGGCTGTCCCCCACACCAGCTACCCCTCATACTTGGGAGAAGCTCTAGCGCTGAATCAGCGATTTCACAACTGTTTCACAACCTAAAATAGGCTGAAATATTTAAAAAGTCTAGGGAAGGAAGATAAATTATTTAAAGACATACCAAGTAAGTATGGACTGAACTTTAGAAAGGTAACATTTATAGGCTGGCTGTATGGAAAAACATCCTGACTGTACATTAATCAATCCTGAATAGGGACATTAAACAAGGCCAACATTTTCAGACTCAGATGCCTAAAGTTCGGATCTAAATCCACAGTTAGGAATTCAGTTTTAAGATTACCCGGCTTGAAAAATGTGGTTCTAATCCGAATTTATCTGTTCATGTTTTCTTGTGGACTTCACAAACTAAGGAAAACTACTGACCTGACTGAACACCTTACCCGGTTTCAAAATTAATGCTGCAGGAGAACTCCTGTCATTTAACAACAGAACTTTCTCAGACAATTGAACAACCACAACCAGTTCGCCTAACAACAACACACATGCACCAGAACTCAGGAATGTAGATGACTGCTGGGAAAATACAGCAGGGAAGATGGAATAAAGGAGAACTATATCCTTAAAATTTTACTTTTAATATTTGCTATATAAAGAAACATAGAACTTAAAAGCATTGTGGGGCTTCTCTGGAATTACGTGTCCTCATTCTTGAGAATAAATACTATTTTAGATCTCCTTTTTAAAACATATATTAAACATATTGCCATACTACAATATATTAAAGTGATTTCCCATTTTAATAATAAAAATAACTCATATTAGTTTTAAAGTTGCAAGATGTTAACATCAGATGGGATACAGTTTAAAAGACAAGTGCTAAAAATAACCTTTAAAATATAGTGTACATTGATGTTTCAAAGATGAGTGAAAGTTACACTTGGCAAGGGTGTTGGATCCTTTCATACACTGGATATGTTTAGCTTTGGTATTTTCTTAACAAATGGTTAGTATTGGGCCCTATGTCCCTGGAGGAAAGACATCATCCTGCAGTGACATGTTTCTATACAAACATACTCAAACCGAGGTCATCACTCACCTTCCTAAACCCTCAGCAACACAGGCCAACAACTTAATTTACAGAGAGAAGTTGTATGAAGCGTGGGACTAGCAGATCCCAGGGTCCAGTCAAGGTCTGCCACTGAATTAAGGGAACAGATGGAGTGGCTCAAGCTAGAAGAGAATTTTTTTTTTTCCTACTTCACCCATGTATTTTCACATGCATCCCTAACTCAGCTTAACCCTTTCTCATCTAGGGAGGCACGTAAACTGAAAGACGTGAACACGGACTCGCTTTGCTGTACTACTTCTACACAAGACCTGATATTCCCTCTAAGCTAGAACCCAGATACACCAATGAATTCAAGCAACTCCACTGCGGTTTGAGGCTCTGACCTCCCCATTATAATATTCAGAATAGCTTCCTATKAACAAACCTGTGGGCTCAGGTTCTCTTCATCAGGTCTGTAAAGGAGCAACAAGTTCCAAATGAGGTACAGTTTAGGCATGATTTCAATTCGTCCCTTTTTCTTCTTCGTATCTGACAGGTACATATTTGAGTTCCCAAGCTTTGCGATACTGCACGTTGGCAGCCATTGGCCACTACTTGAAAGTGGAACTATCAATCTGAATTCTTTAAAGTTTACCAATTTTTCAAAATTATAGTTACTGACAAAGCAAGCCCTGAAATGTATAAACTACTAAAAACATATTTCTTATGTCCCAGTGTAACTATCACAAGTGTCTCTTCCCACAAGAAAGAAATGACACCACTCAGTGATTAAAAATACACACATTTTAAGTGTTTTATTTTTCTTAAATTGAGTTTTACTTTTCCCTTTAATACTAGATAAAACTAAAAATCAAAGTTACAATTTGTCAGTTCAATAAGGGTCAGTTATCTGGCTGGGTCTGTGAGTTTTATATACTGACACTGAAAGATGGCAGACACCCAGTGATCTCAGCAGTTTCGTTAGATATAATAGGAACAAACTCAGATTTACACTTTGGTTTCTTGCTTGATCTTGGCATCCAGGGTGTCATAGCTCCTCTGAAGAGGATGATATTCTTTGCTGAGTGAATATCAGAGATACATAAAACCTCTTTTTGTCTTCTGTCAAGAGAATGCAATCTTTCATAGCACAAAACAGAATTCTGGAAAACAGAGAATTCTGTCAATAAACAGGTAAAGATATCGGCCAGTTGTTACCTTATTGCATATCTGCCCCTCCACAGGAAAGTCTGGTGGTACAAACTTACAGTGTCTGATTGCATAGAAAAGGAGGGGTTACCATCTCTTTCTTATATTCCCGTAACATCTGCTACTGGTCACCGTTACAGACTGGGGCTTTGATCTAATCCAGTATGGCTATTCCTATGTCCTATAACTGCCTTCATAAATTAAAGCCATAGCCTTTCCCCTTGCCATTACTGTCGGTCACGCTGTTTAGCATTTTTATATAACATAGGATATAGTTATCTTAGAAATATAATATGCTGGTGTACATTATTGGAAATTAAGTTTTGAATCTTTAGTCAGCTTGATGTACTTTAAAAAGGGACACAATTCTTCAATCATATCAAATTATTAATTGTCTCAAATTACTTTGTAGAATTACTGAGTAGTGAAAATTTGTTGAGAAATCAGAACCGGGTCTATCCCCTGCACATTATGAAAGATGAGTAATTTGCATTGGCAACGGTCAGAGAACTTCATCTTAATTTTCTCAATACTGAACATTAGTAAGGAGTTATTTACCTCTCAGGAACTGTACTTCTTTGAAATGTGTTATCCACATGTAGTCCATTCTTGGACCGTACGTGCTCCCTGTGCCTGAAGCTAGCCACGAGCACGCGCACAATAAAAATGGACTCCATGTGGACAATCACTCAATGAAGAGAAGAAAGTTATTTAGGTTGCAAAGTCAAGGAGCGAAAAATTAGGAAATGCCAAATTTACTGTTGTCTGTACAATGGTGACCTCAGTGGAGAAATGCATTATTTACTGTCACAGTGCAAGAAGTCTAATTCCCTTTCCCAAGTAAAAGAACAACCTCTATCTTCTAAATGTCTTCTTGCCAAGTGCTGAAAATACATGCAGCTCAGACAGTGCCAGAAGTAGCATTCTGAAATTACTATTGCAAAGTCAAAGGAAATAGCTTGTATCCTGTGGGGGGAGGGGGATAAAACCCCTGGAGTAACTTTCCCTCTCTTTTTAATTTATGTTGCCTTGATTTGCATTCTGTTGTTTTTCAAATGCATACGATTCATTTTATATGCTCTTTCCTTCCTTGCACCCTGCTTGCTAGCTAGATCATCTGGTGCATTCTCATCCACCGAGAAATAGGTTCTCTGGGAGGACAAGGAACAGGCCTCCCTTTACTCAAAATAATACTTCTGCACTACCCTAGCGAGTGAAGCCTTTTTCTAGCCAGCATACAGTTTTTCCACACGTGGTGTAGTTTCTTCTGCTGGGCAGTACCAGGATTTTCTCCTCTCAATCTTTAATCCTTTTTTGTCAAGAATCTACCCAGTTTTTACTCAATTTATATCCTGATCTCCCTTTGCTTAGCTGTTTCCCTGTACTGTTTGCTAGCTAAAATTTAATTTAGTCAACTTTTCTTCTCCTTTTATTCCCATGCCTGGCAGCAGCCTCTCGGAAGTCTAATATTCTTTATGACAGCACCTACATGAAGAAGTTAAGCTGCGTTTCTCATTTACTCCCTATCCACCATGTGATAAACACAGTGTGAAAACTGAAGTCAGTGGTAGTATCTGCCTTGCTACACTGGGTTCCACTTTTCTGGCAAGCTGGATCATCTTGTATTATCTTTATCACAAAATAGCAGAGAGAGAGATATATAATAGAAATACTAATCGGTTCGACTTCTTTCAGAGTAGAATAGTCTGAATTTTGTCATAAGGGCATCAAGAACACACATTCTTCATTTTGAAATGAATATTTAAAGAGAGATTAAGTGGTTAAGGCAAAATATTGATTTATCATAAAAGCATAAAAAGTCTGAGTTTTCATTTTTAGTAATTTATTTTCTTGGATTTAGAAAAGGGTCCTAACAATAGTGGGTATTTTTAGAAATTAACAATACCCTCTTAATAGGTGGGCATGATTGTCATTCTGTGTAGACACAACAGTCCTAATCCCTTGTATGTATACTGTTTGTGTAACTGGTGACACCCATAGGCATGTCAATTCTCATGCACAGGTCTATGGTTTATGCCCACAGTTAAGGTAGCCGCATGAAAATGCTAGGCATGCAATGGCACCTGTACTTGAACTAAGGACATGAGAGGAAAGCTTGAGCTCAGGATGGGCTGTTAGATCACCCTGCCTAGTTACATCACTCGTATTTTGGAAGCCACTACATTTCAGTCAGCTCCTTCTGAATGGAGTGCAATTTGAATTAAAGCGGCTAGTGCTTGGTTAAGATACACCCCCCAAAAGGTTGGCTGGTTTTGGCTTAAAGACAGCAAGAGAGGGAAGAAGTGCAGAAAGGGCCAGTTCATTTGATAGATTTTTCTACTGGTCCCTCTTAGAAGCTGGACCTCATTTTTTATTTGAATTTGTCTCACTTCRGCTTCCACCCTCTTAAACTCATTTTGTATTTCTCTAATATGTAAAGGATTACAAACACTGTTTTCTCTCCATGAAGGAACTAGTGTCACACAATCAAGTCGCTTGTCAATGTTCTTGGTTTTTTGGAAAAATAATACAGATTGAACATTCTAAGTTTCTCATTGTGAGACATATTCTTTGTAATATTTTTATATGCCCATTTTAATTTTTCAATATCTTTTTAAAAAGTGGACAATAGGACTCATTGCGGTCTTCCATTACCAATATTCTCTCTACACATACAAAACCTGAGTAGCTCCTTTCACCACAAAGTTGTACTGGGAATGATGTTCATTTGGGTACTCATTTCGACTCCCAATTCTTTTTCTGGAACCACTGCTTTCCAAAACATACTGTCCTATTCTGGAAATATGCCTTGTTTCTAGACTTTTCTTTTAAATCGTGTGCATGTCAGTGCATTCGTATTGTGTAAGAAAACCAGCTTGTAGAGAGATGCTTAGCAACTATGTAAAAGTATCTGCAGTATGGATCTAGAGGAGGGATTTTTTCCCTTGTAATTTAGAGCCTTTACTTAATTATTTGACAACTATCTGACTACCAGCTTTTAATTGGGTAGTAAAAGGCCTTTGTTGTCACCTTGTGAGACTGTCAGTGGATGAAATAGGGCAAACTCTAAGGTTAAAAAAAAAGAAGAAGAAAACAGAAGATCTAGAAGATCTTATGCTACTTACTATGACTATTGCTGTTCACGGACAACTCACCAGAATGCACGGCTAAGATCAACAGACACTTGAAAAACTTGTCGTATTTTCTGAGTGCTCTTGGGGATTGCCAAACAACTGAAGAAGGATCCAGTCCTGGGACGGTGTTGTGTGTTCTCGGCTAGTATCAGGATCTAGCTAACGAAGGGAGCAATGTTTTCCTAGTTATGTCTTTAAAGTACATTTATCGTGCAGCTTATACTCTGGCAGAAAAACCATTCCTAATCTGTTTTAAAACAAATAGATTGTGTACAGCTGTCCCTATATCCAAGGCAAAATGATGATTTAATGTTGATTAAGAGAGAAGGCCTTTGAAGTGAGCGAGGCAGGAGCCCGTAGTATGTCTTTAGTGATCATTATCAGTCTTTCCCTGAAGGGTGACTTGGTGCCAAAAGCGCTTTCCCCAAACTGGCTGAGGTGGATTCAGGAGCAAATGCTTTGTAAATTTAAAAAGACCTTCTCATTCGCAGGCCTCTGATGTCTTATTCCTTTAGCTGTATTAATGTCTGAGAATAAGCAGATGCAGCCTTTTTCACTGGTTAACTACAAAAAGGGGCAAGGTCCAGTGCTACACGGCACTGTGGGCATTATTTATTCATCACAAGAAGAGCAACTGAGCATGTATCCTGCAGTAAAATCAAAGAAAAGTTGCTGGSTTTGTTTGTTTTCCTTTTTCGTATGAACAGCTGCTTTAGCAAAAGAAAAAGCATTTGGATTTAGCTTTTTATAACTAAACACTTTTGTGAATCATTATATAAAAGTATAGAAAAAGCAATCAAGTTCTCCCTCTCACTTGTGTGTCTCACAGTTACATGCCAAACACCAGTCACAATACATGTGTGCGCATGTGGACCTACACATAAACATTGTATATTATATACACATATGCACACATGCTTACATTGCAGCCTGAAATGAAATGAGCGGTAAGTCATTCATATTTGCATCTGTCTATCCATCTGTCTACGATTTGGTTAAAAAAATTCACAGTACCAGTGACAGATAAGAGCAATCCTGTGTTGTTTCACACTAACAGTTGTAAAGAATGTAATTCTCATATAACTGAAGGGTTGATGGCAACAGAAAGGAGGCACTAGGGAAACTGTGTTTCCTTGTTTTACAATTACAATTTACATTCATGTAGGAAAATGCCGATTTTGCCTGACAAAAAAATCAAAAACAAAACCATCAATAATTTTCCTGGTAAACCTCTTTTCGTCTCAAGTCATGGGATTCTGCAGTTTTACAAACCCAAAAATCCATCATTACCTGTTTATTTCTTAGCATTCTGTAAATAGTCACTGTATACACTCTTCCTGAACAGTGGTTACCATCAAAGACTTTGTAGCTACTGTTTATAGCATCCCCATTGCTAACATACTTTCTCAAATACCTTAGTATTAGGCAAAAGCAAAAATATGAYGATTTTAAGCATACAGTGCTCTTCTGTAAGTGTAACCAAGACACTTTTGTTTCCACTGCTGAGAAAGGACGCTTTGCTATTGACTTCAGGGGGAGGGTGGGGAAGGAAACTGATCCTTTGATGGAGAAGGGTTTTGTATAATTGTCTGTAATTTAAAAATTATGTAAATATTGTACTGTGAGAGCTGCCAGATTGACAATTCTGGGAATTTAAGTAGAGAGCAATAGCGTGGGTTTCTCAACATTGCTCCATTATTGTGTTGCAAATCATGCCAGGAGGGAGATATGTCTTAAATATACATAACCAAGTGCAGAGGAGCACTTCTAGACCCATATTGTAAAATTTTAATTCTTCCTCAATCTCCTCCCTCCCRAATAACCAAAACCAGACAAGTTTTTGGCTGAAAATGTTTTGTTTAGGGGCATTTTCATGAAAAGTTGAAATCATAAACCATTTTTCCATAGAAAAAGAGTTTTTATATGAAATTTTCAGCTAGCCATATTAACTTCAAGCCTTTTCTTCCTATAAACATAAAAATTAATCTTGCTCTATCTTTTTTCTTTTTAATTTGGTTGATTTTTCAGCTTTAGTTCCTATTCTGTAACAAAAAACATCAAAACTTGGAAAAATTTGCATGTTAATATGATTTTCACATTGCTTTTCAAAACAACTATTCTGTTAAGGTCTATTTCACAGCTAGGTAAAGTGAGGCATGGATAATACCATACAGCATCAAAACCTACTTTGTGGCAATCTCCTGTGAAACCCACAGTTGTGAATTTGACAGCTGAAGATTTTGGTGGGAGCAGAATTGCAATGAAAGGTCAGATTATTCTCCAAGCCTACTTAATCCTTGACCTTGCTAAAACTGATGAAGGTAGCAATTAATCCCTATTATAGAGTTTGGTCTTGTGCAATATAGAATATAAAATTTATTTAATGAAGTTTGTCTGATAAATTACGCCTAGATTTAGTTGCTGACTGATTAGCCAGCGTCTCTTGCARGGTGTCATTATTAGATTTGGAAAAGGGAATTATCTGTTTTAAATATTTATCCTTCTGGTTATGGAATGACGGTCTGTAAACATGTCATTCAAAAGTTCTTTTTCCTGAATCTTTTCTCACCAAAATATCAGGACTTTTTTAACAATTCAGTGAAAATGTTGGGTTTGACATTTTCCATCACTTGCATGTTTCTGTTTTGTTCCAGAGGGCAATAAAAATGAATGACCTGCAGGTTTGGGCTTTGTTTCTTTTCAGAAAAATATGACACTCTGCAAAACATCCACAATTTTGGGAAAATCATTTCAAAAGATGTAAAAACCCCAGAACAACTTAGTTTTTCTACTTTATAGCTTCCTAGTAATTAAAGAAATTTTGAAAAGTTACGAAGTTACAGTTTCAGCATCAAGGATAGGAAAGTATCTTATATAGGTCAAAGATATAATTGGTGAAACTTAACAGAAAGAGCTCAAACAAAAATGTTTCAAGACATAAAAATGGGAAATCTGCAAACCCTATGCAGTTCTGCCAAAAGACTTGATCCTGCAAAAGCTGCATTTGCTGTTTACTGCCTTGATCAGTTCTCTAGCAGTTGTGGGCCTACTTATCATACTAGCATACAAAATTAGTAGATGTTTAGTGGATTGGATCCTTAGTGTCCAGACATTTTTCTAAACCTATGTTCAGGCTTCCTATGTAAGCTCATGTATAATTAATTGATTTTAGTCTATTATTTTGTCTTCATGTCTGTGGCTGAGGGGCTTCTCATTCTCAAATTTCGCATTTCTTGGCTTGCTTAAAAAAGTCCTTTTGCCCAGTGTCACAATTGTTTAGTATTTCAATTCTCTAAGTAAGTTTTGGGCTAAAAATTAATCCATATTTACCCTACATGGTATGCAAATTAAAAATATTTATTTACAGAGTAGTTCCTCACAACAATAAGAATAGTATAATCACACACAGTCAAAGCCTGTTCACCTTATTTAAATACAGCTGAAAGAAGAACATTTGTTCATGCTTGAACTAAGAAAGAACTGGCAATTTTGGTCTTTAAGGAAAATATCTGAACAGACCATTGTAAATGACATGGACAGCATCTCTGTTCTTTAAGCCTTCTGTCACCGTACTGTCCACTCTGAATGTTAACCTGAGTTGATCCTAATTTTTGAAATCCAAAAAATATGTTAGTATTTTTCCATCCACGATCAAAAAAGGTGCCCATGTTCTTCTGAGATAATGTGGTTTCAAGATCCCAAGAATGGCCAACATTTGAAGGAATGAGGTTAATTAGATCAATTTATGGAAAAAATGCATGATCCATTCTTTAATAAACCATTGGCCAATATAATAAGGCTGACACCAGGGTCCCTCTTAAACAGAGAATTAACTAATTCTGAATTAATTAAGAATTAGCAGAGTGTGAAAACTCTGTAACTTTCACCAGAGACTTCAGTTTCTTCCAGAGAAGAATGACACTGTGGATAACGGGCATGAATTTAAACAGCAAAAATAGACATTATTATGAATCCTAAATAATTAGAATGAATGTGGGAGCACCATCAACAAAAAACCCAAAAGCTGACATGACTGTACTGTGCTTGCAGAACTACGTAGTGCAATCAGGAATTAAATGCCAAAGGATTGTGTGAGCCACCTGAGAGAGGTGGAGTGTAGAATTTCACAAAAAATGGTCCTTCTTGTCCCATTCTCTATTTAAGTCATCTTTATCTCCATTTTCTCTTTTTTCTCACTATTCTTGCTATTTATAGTGTCCTGAGGATACACCTCATTCATGGAATTTTAGTGGTGATTTTGCTGCTAAGTGGAAAACTGCCTAAAATATCTTGAGATATTATGCTATTAACATCTTTCACTGTATCTGTGGTATTCAGAATAATAATAAATGTGGAAACACAGGCTGAAGTATATTGGTTACGAATCAGTTAAAGAAAATGAGCCAAAAATAACATCTGCACCAGCAAATCTGCACTGCTTAGCATACGGTTTTAATTTAAAAATATTTACTCCTAAATTTTGA
Organism: Phoebastria nigripes; assembly: GCA_035582835.1. Lineage (NCBI taxonomy): Eukaryota > Metazoa > Chordata > Aves > Procellariiformes > Diomedeidae > Phoebastria > Phoebastria nigripes. Next base: position 521,115 of record JAYKAV010002943.1, read on the forward strand.
GAGCTGTGAGAGGTTTTAGATGTGTGCTTCTCATTAAAAAGATGCTGGCAGATAGCGTAGGCCAAATATTGGCTCTGGAGAAAGAAGGTTTAAAAAAGACCTAATATTAGGCCACATTAAGCCATTGATTTTTTTAGGCAGAAGTCTTCACTGAGTCCTAACAGAATTCACTTTAACAATTTTATGTTAATAATTGAAACTCTCACTTGACCTTTTTGTCAGATAAATGTTTAACTATGATACTAGCTGGCTGCTGGACATCATATAGTAACTAACTAGAGATAGATCAATTTAGTTCTTTTGATAAGGTTTTAATAAAAATCAGTTGTTGAATGTTAAAAATGCAGCATTAAGTATTTACTTTTTAGTTACCGACACTGGTAAATAAGAATGACTCTTAATTTGCTTGAATGTGCCCACTCTTTCTAGAGGGGGAGTTATTTCTAGGGGTCCCAAATGTTAGAAGCAACACAGTTCATTCTGAAGTGAAGGGGAATGGAGMAGAAACACTGTGTTGTCCACACTGGAGGTATGGGAGGGACATCATGTGTGAATGTGCAACTGCACAGCTATTTGCCTCTGTTAGCCCAAACCCACAAACAGGAGTCTTTGTTGTAGGTTACATGAATCARCTTTGAAAGTGTTGCCTGTGCTGTCGATGTCTCGACAAGAATCCATCTATTTACCATCTGTTGCACCTCTTTCTATATCAAAGGATTTGGACCCTTAAAATTCATATGTGTATTTTCACAGTGGCCTCAGTCACTTCATGACAGTAATGAAAGTCACTCGGGACACTCTTCGGTCTTCCAAGAGATTCAGCTGAGCAGCCGAGCCTGAAATATCTCTTATCAGATTTTCCCTTAATGTAAATGGTTACGTTAAAGCCACATTTAATTTAAAGATTGCTTTAAAATACCTAACATTTGCATGCTGGGTTGTAGCCTTCCTGAATCACTATTCTTTTACTTTAAAATGACTTTGTAATTAAAAAAGAAAATATAAGAGAAGTAAAAACAAATTGACAATGCTATAAAAAGATTTTTATGTGATTGGGTAAATTTAAATATTTCTGCAATTAAACATTCCTAACTTTCTGGCGATCTTATTTTCTTTTTGTTGTATTTAATTTTTCTATAAACTCTTTGGATAAAAATTATTTTTAATTGTCCAGTGATAAAAGCTGTCCAGCAACAGAAAAGTCCACATCTGCTTCAACGGCAGACATATAAAACCTGTGTGACAAACACGATCATTAAACAATCTGATTTTCTTGTTGGGAGGGTTTAATGCTGTTGGGTGTAGTATTAAAATGTAGAATTTGATAGTGCGTCTTAAAATTTTAATGACGTGTTCATGAATATAAAACATGCTTCCACCAGTGACTTTATGACTTCTCCTCTGCATAATTAGTGGTATCTGTTTTATGAGCTTACTGTTGTTGCCTTGATCCCATGAAAATGTGAAACCACTGTAATAATTTACACCATTCCAGAGCTTTAAAGATACAAGCTGGGATTTCTTCCCCTTTTCTCCTTCCATATTCCCTTGCTTTTAATACCAAAACAGAACTTTAAGTGGCCTTCGTGAAAGCTGGGCAAGCAAAAAAAATCAAGAACAATATTTAATTTTAAAAATTTGTCATAACACTGTTGCCTCAGCTTAAATCTGCCTTGTTAGCTTCTGTTAGAGGGTGAGACAACCTTCCTACCACAAAGCTGGTAAATTTTAGTGAATTCATTCATTGAGGAAGTTTGTTAAAAAAAGTAAATGAATCTGCATTTCTAGTGTGCAAAATAAAAYGTGACTAACTTCCAGTGAGAAAAATAATTATCCAGATGATAATGATTCTATGATCACAATAGCCTAACTTCTGAACTATCATTTGTTGTACGGTCTCTCCCCATTCTTCCTCCTCCAGACCTCAGCAAGCCCTAGACCCACACAAATAAAACGTCATTTGATTCATGAGAGGGAACATGGCATTTTGCTTAGAAACTCAGCCCAAATATTAGGCAAGGACAGCAGTTTCTTCTTTAGTTTCACATCTGTAAATCAAGGCTGGTGCTGGTTAAAACAATGGTGAGTTATTGTGGMATTTAACAGGGATGACTAATTAATCTTCCTCCACTCAAAGAAGATAGTGAGGGTGTGAGCAATATTTGCAGACACATATTCCAAATGAACACACATGCTCCTGGAGGTTACTCAAAAGCAGAAAAGATGTCATTGCCTATGCTTTGTGCAAGGGCCATCCACGGCCTGATTCAGAGTTGTTTCCCTTCAGAATTTAAACAAAATAAAAAAGAAAAGAATTGACCACCATGGAGCAAAGACAAAGAGTTTCAACTTTCAGCCCAAAAGGTGGAGTTTCTAGGAAGTTATGTAAATGCTATTCACAAAAAAAGTAAAAATGAGTGCTGAAAATAGACAAAGCCTCTGGTGATGATTTGGTAACACTATTGACTATAGCACTTGAAACGAGCTGAGTTTCTCACCAGTTAAACAGCATCATTTTGCTATTCATCTAGGGAGAGGACACACAGATAAAAAAATGTGCTCAGTGGAAATTACCCTTTCTGTGAAACTTGTGTAAAGCATGACGAAAATTATTTTTATTTTCTGTCAATAGAATTTCCTTCTAAAGAACACTGTTTTTGTTGCTTATACCAGGGGCAGGTTATCATCTTTTTCTGAGGGTTATAAATGGAGATGCATCATTGTCATAGGTACTGGCATAGGAGTAGCACTTCGTGCGACACTTTCTATTATTCTGTGCAGTCATTCCTTTGATTGAGATCAAAGGAACATCCGGTGCCTGAAAAGAAATGTCATCCAGCCAGAAAACCTGGCCATGAAAAGGATTTGGGCACAAGGGATCTGGGTTACCATGCTCATGAGGCGATGTAGCATGATAAACAAATGCAGTCAAAACAATCTACCATTTCAAAATCATGTTCATTTGGAATTGTTCATTCAAAAAAGAAAACAAAAAAGCACAAAACATGATGTTCCAAATTTCACTACGATTTGGGATGAAAATAAATATCAGTATATCAGAATACCTCAAGGGACCAAAGCTTCACTGCTCACTCAGTTCTAATGCAAACAAGGATTCAAGTCCTGCTTATCTCAGCTCTCCCCATTTGATAAACATCAAGCAGTCCTAGCTGAAAGATCCTTGCTTCTCACTGCCTTTCAAGGTGTCTGCCACAGAAGGTCTTATCTCATCCTGCTTTTGCTCCCTGCAGCACGGTTGGGTAGGTGGAACTCTGATTTAAATCAGCCCCTTCGCTATGGGACTAACCAGTTAAAGAGTTAAATTAATCTCAGTATTTGGCTCTCAAAAACAGTTCCAGTTTTGCACTCCCTATTTGAATTTTACTGGATTTTCTTCTGAAGAACATTTCTTTGTTGCTTACTTCAGTGGGAGGTTATCTCTTTCCTTTGAAGGTTATATTGTGATTGGCAGAGGGTCAGGAAACTTCAGTCACATTGGCCTGTTACGGAAATACTTTGAAAAATAAATGTGAAAGACAAATGCTAAGTAAAGAGACTCCTTAATCAGCAACAGTTCCATAAGACTTCAGACCCGGTGAGGTATCCATGAATGTTTTGTTTACACAGTTTATTAACATAGACATTTGGGAGCAATGGGGGATTTTCTGTTGACTTTGATAGTCAAGCTTAAGATGTATGCGAGGTTCACGCTCTGTTGGCAGGATGTTCGCAAAACAACAGTCTAAAAAACAAATACGCTATATGGCCACTCTCAAGATTGCATGTAGATTAGCAGACTTTTGTTATTAGACAGTGCTGTTGGATTCTCCTAAGCTTTGTCTCGCATCCATTCAACTTGCTAAAACTAGTACTCTATTACTATATGCCAGTGCCAAGAAGATTAACACAGTACTGTTTGAAATATGTTCTCACAATTCAGAAGGGCTAGGATTTCTAATATTCAATACATTCTAAAATATTATAATTTCTAGTTTTCTAATTTTACACTTCATTTTTACCTAAATGTACTGAAAAGAAGTCCAAGACAGAAACTTAAGGATGAATTCATTATGCATTATATGTTATATAATCCAAAGTATATATACGTTTGTTTCAAAGTGTCTGAGGAATGGGCCTTGCACTTTCTGATGTATAGCTCCAAATGCATTTATAAGTGGATAATAATATTAGAAGTGTTATGAATAATAACAAAGCTGGGTAGGAGCCTATTCTTTCTGGATAAGTCCATTTTACTCTCACCAGTAGCAAAGGGAGCTGTGTGCAATCAGCAGAAGGGCACATATCCCTTGGATTTAAAGCTTGAGCTGTCCTCATTTGATTCAGTTGACCTTAATAGCCATGTTTGCAGGGAGCCCAATTAGCAGCTGGTTGTAACATACTGTACCATATGTGCTGGATCTCTAAGGCACAAGTAGGAGCTTAAGGATGGAGGGTCAGGCTTAACTGTCATTTTTATAAAAATGAATTTCCTCTAGGCATTTTAAAAGAAAAATGGTAGCAAATACATTCCTTTATGGGAAATGGCAATTTAAGCAGTGGCCCATATATTTCACTTTCAGTAGGTCGGAACGTTATATAGTACTTCATACATTTCAATATTCTGCACTGTATCCCCACTGTCCCCTGCTGCTATAGGGCACAGTCAGTCCAACTGTCCCTACCAGCACCCTTCCTTTGCTTTGGTTTGAGATGTGCATAAACCTGGGTCAGGAAGTTAAACCTCCATAAAGCACAGGTTTGGTCTCAAACTGTGATTAATTCAACAGCAAAATGAGAAAAAGACATTCCTATTTTTTCCTGGTTTCATCTACTTACTCTCTCAACCCCAGCTCCAATTTATTGCCTGCTCAGCTGTGCCAATGCAACTGTTTATATGGCTGTGCTCTGTCAGATCAGTGCGGTGGTATAAAATGTTACAAAAGACCTCAAAAAAAAAAAAAAAGCACCAGTAATTTTCCCTTTCACTGACTGTCACATTTTTCTTGTATTTGTTAACTGAACAATAGTTTTGGAAAATTATTCCTTTTGGAATTATTTCCATTTCTTGTAGCTACATTTCCATTTCATGCTTTTAGTTAGCGCCATGACTTATTTTTCTCATTGCACTCCACACTTCGGGGATTCTAATTAGAGGGATGACACACTGGTGAAATTTCAGCACTATCCACATGCAGAGTCACTAAGGTTTGTTTGCTTTAGATGTATCTTTAAGCACAGCAAACTGAGGGAGACGTCCTGACCCGCAGCTTCCATTCGGACAGCTGAGGTCTCTTGCCCCGGGCAGGTTAAAGAGGGAGATTGCTGCGGTCAGTAGTCTACCCAACTCCAGCCTCTGGCGCCTCCGAGTACTCAGCAACAGGCTTAGGTTTAATCCTAAATTTAATAGAGAAACATCCTATTCCACAGGACAGACTTTCAGCTTTTCCAGAAGCAATGAAAGGAATTGCTTATGCCAAACAAGCTTTTATAAGTTCCAAAAAGAAAAGTTTAGTACCAGGGTAGAGATAACCTATTTATGGTTGAAACCACTAATGTGCTAATTCTTACTCTGGTCCCCTTACCCTTTCCCCCTACTGCCTCAGCAGGTCATTAAGGTTCACAAATGCACATCTAGTGGCAGGGGATCTCTGGAGTGCATATAGCTCCATACCTGCACAGCTCTTAACTTGGATGAGATCTGCCCTGTATGCCTTCATGGAGGACAAGGGCAAGAAATGAAACTCATCCAAAATCTACTAAATTGGTTATATCTGCAAAGAGTTACACTGGCAAACTGGACTTTTCAGCACATACTCAGGCCTTTCAGAGGGTAAGGAAATTTTGGGCGAGTACATCAAAGATTCTGGCAGCACATGGACGTTCATGCAAAGCAAGGCTGCGGCTCCCTGCAGGAGTCATGGCACAGCATTGGGGCGCAAAACCCAAAAAGCAGCCCTGGAAAGCCTGAATGGAGCCTGGCCTGCCAGCTGAAGACTTGCCCTGTGTCTGAAGGCAAGAGACATGAGAAGAAGGCAAATAAATAAAACTTTCAGCAGAAGTATGTGATCAGTCACCTTAAAAAATGCAACTGTCTTCTTGAGAAACTTGTACTGGGCAAAAATAACATAAATTAGAAATCCAGTCCTGTACAAAATTAGAGGACTGAAGAGGACATGTATCCCTGCCTTCTATAATTTCTTCCTGAATGCTAGGTTGAGTCTGGGTCGTGCACAGGGCTCGTGTAACAGGAAGAAAGCAACAGGATTTTGGTTGTAATGGAACTATCTGAGAAAAACATAGTGGGCATATATGCTCCTCTTCTGTGTGATGCTTCACGAAAAAATAGGGATAATGGGACCTTGACACAGATTCCTAAAAACAGCATGGAGACTAGACTCACTGTAAATTTGTGTCCCTTCTGATATTGCTTATTTTATCATCACTGCTAGGTCCCATGAAGCAAGAAATATGAGGACAAATGATTGAAGATAATTTGGCTCAAGATTAATCAAGAGATGTTTGGAGTAATTTATGGTGTTATTGCACAAAGCAACTATATATACACAACCATATCCCTTTCAGATTCTGTCTCTTAGTAAGGGGTTTGAATACCATCAAGTCATTTGAACTCTGTGAAACTCAGATATAGAAATCTGCTGAGAACTGTACACAAACTCTAAAGAGAAACTGAGGCACGGGGCAAGACTCACTCTCTTTACAATGCTTGTATTCCTGGTTTTTTTAATAATTGCTAATAAAGAAGGCATTAATAGCAGCATTTGCAGTCCTCTTATCAGAATCTGAGAGTCCTTTGCAAACTTAAAACCCTCGGTTTCTGTGTAATAAAAATATATTGGAATGCTGTCTGGAAGATCAGGGCAGGATTGGGACCAACATTTTCTAGATCTTCATATCCTCCATGGCTAAACTTGGCTCCAGAGCTCCAAACTGTGGTCAGGATTCTGCCTTCTGGTAGCCATATCTATGGAGTATTGCATTTTCCTGTTTCCCAAATAGTCTCAAGTGATTTCGATTTGCTCATCTTTATTTTCTCCCCCTTTTAAGCAATTATCAATTAAGCAATTATTCACAGAATAAACTATTTCAAACAAATGGTTTCAAAGCCAGTCTGCAGCTGAAGTGGGAGAAAGGGGAACGTCAGGCAACACTGGCAGCCTAATAACATTATATTCAAGTCAGTTTTGAGGTTTAAAATGCATTCTAATTGCAGATGTAGCACAAACTCTATGGTGTTTGCAAGGTGGCCAAACCTGGCTTTGCAGACCTAATTCCAAGATATCAATAAAAAATAGAGATCTCATTTAAAACACTATTAAAAACCATAGAGAAGGCATCAGTGCCAAAATGTATGTTAAAAATTGTGATTCATAACACACGACAACTGACAATTTCTATTAATACCATAACTTTAGAGTGTGTGGATATAAGCATTCTGATTAATCTGGCTTGAAGGCATATTTATCTTGTTATTCATCCTGCAAAGATCTTTCAATGCCAGGACATTCAGATCTTCCCAATAAGCAAGTAGCCGACATTTGTCAGAGGCATCCTTTGAAACCTTCACAACAACCTGAGTTCACCCCATTGTTGTAAGAACGCAGATGAGTTTCTTCACTTGTACTCAGGGAGAAAATATAGTCGCTGGCTGGACTCTTACGATATCCAGATGTCTATTGACATACTACCCAATCTTTGTCCTGTCACTTAGCCTCTCTGCCTGAAAAACTAGGAAAAACAATCTAACATATAGGAAAATCTAACATTGTATTGTGTTGCTTGTTCAAACAGTTTAATGTATATACATTATATAATAATATATATACAGACATATAATAATAATGTATATACACTATACTTACATATATACATACACACACACTCATATATATACATACACTTTTGGGGGAGTGGCTGTTTAAGTAAAGCAGGCTATATTTCTCTACTTTATCCTATTTTTTTTCACATCATTGAAATAAGCAATTTAAATCATTGTCACTAACATTTTAAAACAAAACTTTGTGAATATGATTATGAGGAATGACCCCAGCACTTACTGATGAACATAAAACTTTGGAGTCGTCTATATTTCACAATACGGCTGGAAAATATGTGGAGAAATCAATTCATCTGTTTCTCAGGTTTCTGAGTGACTGACGCTCAGAAGAGAAATGGTAATAAGACTGGATTTCATGTGTTCTTCACAAAATTATCTCTCTAATTTTTCATTCATCTAAATAGGTTAAAGTGGACTAGCCTGTCCTGATTTGTACAGGAAGAAATAGTAAGCTGATTTAAAGAAACAACTGTACTTAACTCAGCTGTCTTAACACTATGGGACAAATTCTCCATCAGTTATACACATGCAACTTTTATCAGTTTCTGAGGAAGCATATGGCTCTAAGCACAGCTCTCATATTTTAATTGCTGCCAAACACACACGCGCGCGCGCGCACACACACACACACACACAGTCCTGTCCCTTCCCTTAGTTCAAAGCTCGGAATGAGATGGTTTTGAGATTTCAAACATTTTCCTGCTCTGACTCAGGGCAAAAAGTTGAAATCTCATAAATTTTCATCAATGTGCATTCCAAACAAAAGCTTGGCTTGAGTTAATTAAAATATTTTGGTAAGATTTTTATTCTTTTTAGATATTGCTATTTGTCCTAAAATGAGGACAAATAAAAAAAAAGACATATTATTTTGATTTTCCCTCACTTTTTTTTTTGTTTTGTTTTAAAAGACATAAATTGAAGATGATCATTTCTGTGTGTTTTATTTAGATGAATTAACACTTCCTTTTAAAGAAGCTTCGTAGAAAATTTCCTGATCAGCTGTTACTCTACATTGCAGCAAGCTTAAAAGCCAGACCCGCCATTTTTTTGTGTGGCAAGGATCGAAGGCAGTTTCTGTGTCAGTGCTGGGAACGAGCAGAGAGCAGAGCGGCAGCGCGATGCGGTGACTGGGGCAGGGGAAGGCTGTAGCCTGCATTCTCTTCCTTATTCTGCCACCGACTGGACGCATAATCCTCAGCAGATTGCGTGGTTTTAATGCCTAAAGGTCAGATCTGGATGCTATGAGTGTTTTGCTGACAAAAGGACTCCTATTGTGCGTATAACCTGCGCTGGAAAAACTGTTCCTTTGCCAGTGTAATTTATTCCAGTTCTTCACAGTTCAAGAGTGTGGTTCCCAGGGACCATACCTCCTTCTGTCCTCTGAAAAAAATTACTCAGGCAGAAATTTGTACTGCACCTATAATTTAAAAGTKTCCTCTCTTCAAGCATGACAGGAATGAGAACTTGGAAATGCATTTGTGCATTGTGTTATCTGTGCTGCTGCATAATTATTATCATGTTTCTCAGCAGCACTAGAACACAAGTGGCTGATTTTCCAAAGTGACGACCATCGTTGCTTGCCATCGGCTGTGATGTGAGGAGTGGCTGAGCAGTGCTTTAGGAAGCCAGGCTGCTCAAACACGCTACTGTAAGAGACAGCAGTATACAGCAGCTTAGTTGCCTTTGCTTTGCATGGACCTCTCTGATAAAATCCTGGCAGACTGAGGACAGAGAGTGTGGGGATGGTTTTCCTGCTTTTTCATTGTGTTAGTAAGACCTTCAGATCAGTTACGTTATTTTATATTGTTTTGCTGGTTCTTATTCTTTTGAGGAAATATAGGCTTGAGCAACAGAATCTGGGCTCTTCCACACCTCTTAAAATATAGCATTTAGAGAAGTTTCCAGTAAAGGAATGAGTGTTGTCAACTAGTTAGCACAAGCCATTGGAAAAATCCCTGAACTCCGTACAGGCAGAATAATTACACACAAATGCATTCCGGAATCCTATGGAAAATGTAGTCCAGTGACCTGGCATGGTTACAGCACAATTTAGCAAGTATGTTAGAACAAATTACTCCTTTTAAGCATAAGCCATTCTGTTTCACGCTTTTAATGAAGGCCTGTGCCACACACTAGAATACTTCTCACCTCATTACTACTCATAAAAAGCAATGATCCATTCAAAGGCTCCTCATATCTCCCATATGAGATGTAAAAGAGCCCACTCTTTCTCAGTCTGGCACAAAAGAGAAGAACGGCTTCTTTCTTCAGCCTTTGATGTTGATCATTAGGATGTTTACTAGATAAAAGAACTGAAAAATTTATCTGCGTAACTTCACTGCTGTCGTGTGTTAGCATTCTGCCTCCCAGCCCCCGGCTCCCTATTTATAAATGTAAATCTCTTGTTGCTGTTTAGGGAAGGAAAAGGGTTTCAAGATTGCTCATGAGCAATTATTTTGCTCTCTCTGTGTGTGTGTATATATATATTTATATATAAAAAGTATATAACAAAAGGGAAAAAAAGGGTGAAGAGAGAGAAATATCCAGTGAACTCGAAGGATACAATAAGGCAGTAAAACAGAAACTATGAACTGAATAAAAATTAAATGAGACATGCTGTCTGATAAGCAAGTTTAAAAAAATAATCAGGCCTAAATTTAAGCTAGTTATTACACAAGCACACGCACACATACCACACACGCACTGCATGTAGTTGTGTGTATTTAAAAATACAAGGGCAAAGCAGCAAACAGCTTTTTCTCGAGGAGGAATGTTCTTATTTGTTAGTAGTAATCCCATATCTATTGCTTTATTTTTGCTTTTGCTCTAAATAGTCCAACAAAGGACTTCATTCTGGCAGCAATTTTACTATTTCAGCACGTTTTAGTAAACCCCTTTCAAACAGATTCTGCATTGCCTACTCCAGCACCACGATGGCAAGTGACCAGCTCACAGGCATTGCAGTCAGTGACACAGGTGGCCTAAGGTCTTCTCTGCCAACCTGCTGGGGTTTAACCCACCCTCGAAATGGGTAGGCAATGGCTAGAGTTGAGGTATACAGGCGGGATACTCAGCTGCGCTGTTCTGGTTCTGTCAGTGGAGATGACCCAACCCCAAATCTGTCACCACAATTGCTTGTTTAATTACTCTCTAGTTCAGTCAAAGGGACCTGGATTGCTTTACAAGTTTTTAGTTAGTAAGGCTCTTCCTATTTGAATTATGTCCACTGAACCAAATCAGAACCACAAGCTTTAAAATTTCATATAACAAATGTGAAAAACGGAAATACCTAAGGGCTTGACAAGGTGGGACATGTCTTAGCCATATGGCGTAGCCATAGACAGGTACATTGTGCATGTTACTGAGGGACGTAGAAGTAAAAGGGTTCATCTCCACCAGCCAGGGAGGATCTAGAAACACAGAAGACTAAGACCTGCCATTCTCATTGAGGCGAGSAGTTTGTTTAACCTAGTATCCTGCTCCAGCCAACAGTGTGTGGTGCTTCAAAGAAACATGTAAGCTACCCCATAACCACCAAAAGTAATACCCTGAGTAATAACCTGCCTGTAGGAAAGGTTTCCCTCCTAATCTCAAGCAGTTAGTTATGCCAGGAAGCTTGAGTATTTTAAATCCCCCGTATCTTATCCTAGGTAAGTATGGATGTTTTATTATCTGTATAAATGCCTAATCATATTTAAGTTCTGGAAAGCCTATCTTCAAAGTGTTGTAGCAGTAAGATCATCCCTTAAAAGGGGAGGTGGGTAAGTATGCTGTTGCCATCTCTCCCTTTTCTTAAATATACAAAAAGTAAAGTATGGAGTGCCTCAATTCTGTGCCCAAAGCCAAACAATGACTGAATATAAAAGCCGGAGTTAAAATACTGGAGTTCATGATGCATAGCCCTCTATGCATGCAAAAAGGCACAAAGTTCACATGCATATTGTTCGTGTTTAACTAGGAAATGTGAGGACAATATTTTCTTTATTGACAACTTTAAAGCAATTTATTAAAAATATCATTTGGTAATGGTCAGATTACGGCATCTTGACATCCTTCTCTAGAGGCAGCCCAGACAGACTGCATTAAATCTGTGATGACTCTTCACAATTTTGGTGCAGGCAGCATTTAAAAAAAAAACCAGTAAATCATTACAAGGTGCATTGAATAGGTACTGCCTTCTGTTGCATTTCTGTTCGGTGACTGTCACAACAGGGCCTCAGGCAGCTCAGAAACTCTGTAAACTACAATAATACAAAAATAAGCATGGAAAAGAAAAAGAATCCACTTAAAGTTTTTAACAGATATGCTCAACTCTCATTTCTTCAACGCTCTTTCAGAAAAGAGTATTCAATCACCTATTGCAAAATCATAGGTGATGATATCAAACACCAAGAAACGCTTAATCCATACTGCTGCTAAATTAAATTGGTATTCTCCAGGCACTTATTCAGAAACATGAACTTGGCTTTAAATATTTTGAACACTGTCTAGCTGCATGAAAGAAGTGGCAATACACTAGGAAGATCAGGAAAAAAAGTACTTTTACCAGAGGGTGACCTCTGGAATTACAACTGCAGCGCTCAGTTTTATTTGGAAGCTTAAATCAATCCACGCATACCTGGTTAGAAACTTATATATCTCAAAAAAAAAATCCTACCAGTGAGTAGTAAAGGGGAGGAGGAAGACCGCATTGGCAGTAGTCATGTTGACAGTATTATTCAAACTTCTCAATATCCTCCTGCATGCATAAATTTGACTCTTGTTTATAAATACCATTCCGATATAATTCACAACTCCCGTTAACTTAACCTGTTGATTGTAAAATCTGTCCAAAAACATCAGAGAACAATTTGATCTGCCATAAATACCTCTTAATACCAAACACAGTCATGGCATTTACATCTGCATTTGAAAATCTACATTTATTTAATAATCTGGTGGTAAGAATGACAAAGACACAAACAGCATAAACTTGAACCATTTCCAATCACAATTGTGATTCACTGATAAAAGAAAAAAAATCCCCCCAAACCAGTACAGCTATTGGCCAATGTTCCTCTCTGCTTTTGCTATCTATCAGACTGCAATAAATCGTTAGATCAGGGTAGGCTGATGAAAAATGTTTAGGAAAAAAAAACATCAAAAATTCCTTTTGAACTTTACCATAGCTCAGTTGTATGGGATCCTGAGAACAAGAACTTTTCATACTTGTTGTTTCAAAAACAGTACATTTAGGTCTCAGCCTATCTTTTTTACAGCTGACGTGTATATTATTTTGTAACAAAGAAACCTGTCAGCTGTATTGGACTGTTTATTACTTTGACAACTTGATTTTGACTTTTTCTGCATGATTTGCCAAGATTAGCTTTTATTTACAGGGTTTTATGTTCTAAGATGAGGTGAAAGTAAGAACAGCAAATATATCTTTTTTCCTGACATCTCCAATAATTTTACCTGGTCAAATGTTTGGATACATAGAGCTGCAGTAAAAACACATGATTAGTACACTCCCCTGTGGATTATGAACAGAAAGCATGTGTTGGGCTTACACACAGCCTGTGATTTACTCGCAGTCACATATAAAGGTATTTGCTCTGTCTCTCCAGTGTCTTTAGTGCCCTTTTCTCATTAAAGAAGACAGATACCAACAGATAATGAAATGAGTCTGTTCTGCAAAAACACAGATCTGGCTTTTGAAACAAACATACCGACCAAAGTACTTGAAGACAACTTTCAGAAATGTTCTTGCAAGAGGAAAATATGCTGTTTATTTGTGACCCTTGTTATACAAAATATCAGAGTGATGGATTTTGTAGTATCAGATAAAAGTATTAGCAGAAATAGTTCTGTAATCTGTTTTCAGGATAATGGGTTTGAGGTCCCATGCATGGCATAAAATGATAATTCACTGTATAACCATCAGCATGAAGTGGATTTAACAAAGGCTTAATAGAAACTCCAGATTCCATAAAAATACACAGAGTAAATTCAGGGTTAACAACCAAAATGACTACATGATAACTATTCAATTTACCCCATCCTATAGCAGTGTAAATGGCAGGTTTTTATAATGAATTTTGTTATTTTAAAGCATATGTGCCAAAATTATCTTTTACATCAGATCCCTGTTCAACACAAAGCTGCTCACTCTTACTTAGCACACAGCAAATGGAATAACATAGTAATTTGAACAAATGCAGCTCTTCCTGAAACGTTCCTTTTAATGAGTTTCATCAAATTCGTGGATTTTCTTTGGTCTTATGAGCTTTCCAGCTTGGCAGGCAGCTGTGAGGTTTTCGAGAAAAGCCTGTGTGTTGCAGGACAGGATGTGAGTGCCTCAGTAGATGGCACCCTTCTCTCTGACTCGGAGGGGAACCAGCGCTTGGTCCTGCTGCTGGTGCTGCCCATTAGCTCCAGGCATGAAAAAATAACCGGCAAACCACATAAGCAAGGCTATTGTGACTTTTCAGCAAGGGGTTGTTCCTGTGGCTGGTGCCAAAGGCACATCCCACATGTGATGTGAAAGCGCTGTGAGAAGTCCCGACAAGGTTCACGAAGAGTCGATGGAGATCAGTGGGACTGCTCACAGTGGGGAAGTTAATTACAAGGATAAGCCCTTGCTAGAGGCCCCTTTGGGGCAGAAAGTTATCTAATTATGGCTATAAAGCATGCAGCACATAGCTTAGTACAACATATGTACTGTGACCAGGATTTAGGCCTTATTCAGTTATAGTGCTCTACATTTTAAAGACTACTCAGTACTGCAAATTGAAGAAGACGGTAATACATCAGCTTGTTTGCCGCCTCCGACTGAATTATTAAGACAGTTAGGGTTTACTAAGGACCAAAGGAAGTCTACTAATCACTAGATTACTGAAGATTTGAAATTAGAATCTCTTTAAGCAAAGATATTTTTAGAAATAAAATAGATGTGCAATTTATTATCATTTGTTTCTGCTGGTTTTATTGCGCTCTACATGTACCAGTCACAGGTTTTTTATCTGAGACACTATATAGCTAATGCCTTCCTGACGGAGGTATATAAAATAATCAATAGTTTGTGATCATCTGGTTTTAGTAATAAGTGCCATGACAGGTTATATGTAAGGTGAGCACATTTTCAAAATAAAAAAGGGGCACTTTTGTGGCAGTATTTTCTACAGTCATGAAATACTCGAGTGCTCTGTGTTCTGGCTTCTTTCTTTGATCTGCTCTGCCTGGGTCAGAAAAGCTTCACCTGGAGCAGATCAAAGACAGCCTGAGCAATGCCTCTTCCTCCTGAACCTCTCTCTCCTTCACTTCCCTCTGCTCTATGGTGCTGGAAATCACAAAAAGAAGGGAAATTAAGGAATCCCTCCCCCGCAGGCCACATCTCCTCCAATCTCAAGTGCAGAATTTTATGTCTTGATCAGACAGGACCATCAGGCCACCAGGCTCACTCACCTTGCAGGGCTGTCACTCAACAGGTTACGATGGGCTTTGGACAGTGAGTGCCAAGGAACACACGCGCTTCCTGCGCTCACAGTTCTGCATCATTAGCAACGTCGTGACGAATTTCAGCAAAGCAATTGAGTTAGGTGGGACCACTCACACGCATAAAATTAGYCACATGAAGTGATTGGTGTGAAACAGGAATATAGCAAATACATAATGTCTGTGCAAAGATACAGCTGACTGATAGGAATACAGGGCAAAAAGAAGGGATGGAGACAGGGGGTTGGCATCATTAATAAAACAACCCTCAAACAAAAAATAAAGTATGTGAATGAAAATGTGAAACTTGTAATCTTAAGCAATTTGAAAGATCTCAAATATCAGAGCATCTTAAACACCCAGCACCATATTTATGAAATAGACCGTGATATCCGGTTATTTTAGGAAAAAGAAAAAAAAAAGAAGAAAAATGTAATGAATAAAATACTGTGAATTTTTCCAATGAAATAATGAAACAGCCTAAGTGACCATAAAGATTTTCTAGTAGAAACGTTCTAGCAGAAATCAAATTAAATATCTTTTGGAAAGGAGAGGGGAATACAAAAACCGTCAAGCAAAAGAAATTGTATTTTAATGATTATTAGAAGGAAAATGGCTAGCAGACAATAGATTTGCTAAAAAATATCCTTTCTAGAAAATATGTTGAATAATATGTTAAAATGTGATAAAAACAACCACGCTGACATATTTCGATATTTGCTATTTTAACTGCCAAATAAAATAGAAGTTTATTCAAATGAAAAAAAAATGCAACACTATCAGGGTGTTTCTGATCTGTGAAAACCATAGAAAATTTTGTAAAATTACTTTAAAATGGCTTTGCTCTAGTCAGTTATCTGATAGCTTGACTGCTGGTGATAGATACCAGGTATGTCTTGCTGACATTTCCCCGGCTTCAAGGGAACATCCGTGTGATTATGGCAACACGGGGCAGATGTGACTGCTGGGCCAGCAGTGAAGCAGTTAACCACGAGAGAGGGGAATTGTCTGCAGGAGTGGGAACTGTCAAAAGGTTTGCCACAACTTTAGAGAGGAGAATGCAAAGAAATGGACGTTGCTTTAGCTCAGCTAGTGGTGAAGGCAGGCTTTCTTTATATTGGCAATTGGTCGCATTTCTGGGCATTGTTTGCAAAGCATCCTCCAGTAGTAATATACAAAGAATTTATAAGCAATGATTCATACGTATGAATCATATAAAACACTGATTTAAAGTTACATTTGTCTTTCTTGTACATTAAATTTCAAACTTTAGAATACGTGTACGTTTTAGGAATCCTTCCAGTGTTATGCATTGCAGTCACTGGACCAAACTTGCTCCTGTTTTACTGGTGTAAATAATGGGAAGCTCCACTGTAGCCAAAACCACAATTTGGTACATCCTACCTCAGGAGCCATTCGGTCTAAATGGATATTGTGAGATTAAGCCTCATTAAGCTTGTAGCTTTGAAACAGCTGTCAGGAATACACAAATTGCAAGTATAGGAGTGAAATTGCATGCTCCGTAGTGATATAAAAGTCATTCCCAGATGTTTCCTTTTTAAAAATAATGTGGACATCTCTGGCCTGGGAGGCTTAGACTCATTTAGAAGTCAGCAGACCAAGCAGGTGGTACTTGGGCTGCTATTGTTAATTTTTGCAACGCTGATAGTTCATCCTCCCCTTTTCCTGAACGGCTTTATTCTGGTTCCAACATCCCTTTGTCTGCAAGGGATGGAGGAGGTAGAGCTGTTTCCAGGCCTGAAATATCTGAAATATGTTCAAAAGCAAACTCTGTACTGAAGTCTAACTAAAAGATGAGCTATGTGAAATACCTGAAAATACTGGGAACTGTATCTACATAAGGGAACTCAGGCTCACTTCTACTGTAGAAATCCCTAGGACTCGCTAGTTCAATAGTAACTTTTTTCTCTAAGCCAAGARTTGTTCCTTTTCTCTAGGAGTCATTTCAAAGGACATAAACTGCAATATTTCTTCGAATAAATTTAATAAACAGTATTGTGACATCTATGGAAAATGTACCACTGACATGAAATTTCATTTCCATGTAAGAAATAATATTTATACCAAGGTATGAATGGATTATTTTGACTCTGAATAAAAACCTAGTAAGACAGACAGCGAGAGAAAGGATGTTCTATAATGATGACTCAAAAACATTTCCACAGCAGCAATTTTGTTACAAATCCCTTTTTCACTTATTTCCTATCCTGAAAGGCAAAGTTTACTGCTCCACTTGCTTCTTACAGTTAAAGAATGATTTCAGCTGTTCTAATGATAACATTTAAAGGCCCCAGGAAGATCTGGTTTACGACCAGTATTAATATCCTTTACCTAAGTATGATAGAGAGACAGCAGATGTCTGAACACTCTTAAATTGGATATGCAAACCTAATAGTAGGGAATATTCCTTACTATATGTATTTGTTTCAAATTTATATTCACACAGTTGGAAATTGTGAGATAACTCGTGATTTTGTTGTTACCTCAGGACTGTAAAACTCCACAAATTCTTGTTACAGAAACGCTGTGCTTATTGCACCAAACAGTCAGCACATAAAATACTTAAGTGTTACAGAGAATAGCGATGCGATCCAGAACACCTCCCTGCCAGGGAAGACTGTCTCATCCTGGTCCATAGTTATGCTCCTTCTTGCTCTGTTTGATTTCATCAGTTTTGCAATTCTAGGTCTCCGGTGGCCCAAGCTTGCCTGGAAATTATCAGGCTCTCTCCAGGCAAAAGAGAGAGAGGGGGACCTTCTCAGGACTTGAACCTTCTCAGGCTGGGATGGACAGCAATCCAGCTCTGCCTCTCAGCAAGTGCTCTAACCACTCAGCTGAAGCTAACAAAAGGGTTTGGGTACCTTCTTTGACCCTTGCTTAGGGTGGTTCAGTTTTCTAATCTTAAATGATTGGCAAGTAAATACATGAAATAACTTCTTCCAGAAGCTGAAATGCAAGCCACTTCTTGGGCATTTCCCATTGCCTGGCTCTGGCACTGGTTTAGCTGCACGGTCTGAGCAGTTATGGCCATATCAAAATCCTTTCATGAATTTGGAATAGGGAACCCACTTCTCACACCTTTCGAGCAGCTCACAAGTTATATATAGAGCATGGCGACACTGCTCCCTCAGAAGTGTAATCATGAGCTCTTTTCTTGATATATATCAGTTAAAGCTCCAGGGGACATTTGGGCCACTTTAAGGATTCACGGGGACCGGAGAACATGCTCATGAAGTCCGCATTTGTCTTCTGAGAAGAAAACCTCCAAGATGATTTTTGCTGTTCCTCTTGGCTGGTGACTGGCATGTCACCAGGCAATTAAAGTCTTGCTGTGTTATTTTCACATGTTAAAGTAATCGGTACAGTTCAATGGTACCGCAACAATTCGGACACTTAGATCCCAGCATTCAGAGTCTGAGAAGCCTTAGCTCGTACCGTTTCACTTCAGACTCAAGTTTTGTCCACTGACAGGCGGGAAGAGGCAAGCAGGGGCTTGCATCATTTCCAGTCTTAACTACTCATGAGCGCAGAGACTACCTTTGATTCCCGATGTGGGTCTACTGCTGCCATTGTGTATTATACAATAAACTGTTTACATAGCAGCCTTTTGTTACAGGTTTTAAATCTTCTCAGGCTGCCAGTGTGAGGTGGAGGCTGCCAGCTGGCAGACAGAGAGGTGCTTGTGCTCCAACTGTTGGAGGTAATTAACAGCCCGAACTGTCAGAAGGTGACAGCCGGCAGAAAGTTCCTGCCCTGGGGTCACAGCTGGATTCCGGCAACTTGCTCCTTGATTTACCAGTAAAACTAATAACGTAAGTAATATCGGTATTAAATTATCAAACAAGGGGGACTGAGCCCAAATTATATTTTCTACCCCCAAATTAACTGGCAAAGAAAATTAGCATTAATATTTTGAAGCAAATAAGTAAGATTAACTCACTTTTGGGGGAAAAAAAATCCCCAAAAACTAGTCCACTAAAAATTTGGTGGACATAAATATTAGGATGGTTGCAGACCATAATACTGTTGGGTTGACACTTTCCTGAAATTGTAGAAAATTAAACTAATACCTAGTATTAGTGATCTGGGCAATGATTATCAGCTACAAACTTTTAATTTAAGTGCTATACTCAAAATGTCACATTAGATTTATATTTGCTGCAAATAATTGGCTATGAATGGAAATGTAGAAATTGTTAATTTTGCTGAAATAATTACTTATTTATGTTAAAAAATGTTACTAATTCATCAGAGCATTGAAGCATGTGTTTAGCTTCAACTTTAACCAAGAGCATAAATACAGTGGAGTGAGCAAGTCATAAATGCTCCTTTTTTTGACTGGAAACCAAAATATTAATTCTTGGCACTTTTAGTCCATGGCAGTAAAAACGCTACATATTTGGTCAGTTGAATGTTAGGACACAACTGACATTAGTATTTGTGGATCTTTGTCCTTCAAAATTATAGTATCTGATGACAATGACACTCCCAAGGCAGTTAATGTTGCTTATGATTTGAGATATTCTTCCCACCGGAGTTTCATTTCATAATGTTAAATATATGTTGTAACTTTGAGGTTCTTCAGGATGGACCGAAGAACTTCCTGTTATTTGGGCTGGATGTGGAAAGCAACAGATCTGCTGTTCACTCAGAGCTCCTCCTTCTCTGTTCCCCGGTGCGCTGCTCTATGCGTGTCTGGACAAGAAATCCTCACTCTATCAGACCCACAGGAGTCTTAAGCAGAAGCGATTAGAGAGGTTTACAGTTTTTGCTCTACATAACCTCTGACATTTTTTTAAAAGTGACAAATGTCACAGGAATGTCTCATAGAAGTTATAATTTGATAATATGCATCCCTAAATTTCTCTATTTGATGAGCTCTTACCCAGTGTGCCAGGGTTTTCAGTCTTGGGGAACAAAGACGGTAGACCACAAGAATCCCAAGGCCACAGACCACTGCATTATGAAGAAACCAAAACAAAGTTGTTAAAAAATACTAGAACTAATAGAACTAATTTAAATTTAAAAAGAGGGGGTTTGGCAATGATTTTCTTGACAACAATGCTTATTGGCCAAGAAGCTATTATTTTTGCACAAAACAATTCCTTACATTTTGACCAGCCTAATATGGTGAGAGGACTTTTTATATCAGTGTGTCTTTTATCTTTATGATATCCTACAGCTATCTTCATCTATGTAAGGTGGTGTAAATTGGCTTCTGGGAACCTATAACGATTGATCTTAGCTGAACATTTGGCTAAGATGTTTATTTGTAAAGAACTGTCAGTCACAGGAAATAAAAATTCTTCAGCTGTATATTGGCTCTTACAGCGGTTTATCCTGTGATCCCAGGAAGTTTTAAGGTATTTTCCTATATCCTTGAATAATAACCAGCAAAGCAGCACAGTGGTATTTTCCTACAGTCCCTTCACACACACACATTTGACAACTAAGTTCTAGTTCTGCTGTCCCTTTTTACCCAAACTTCGATGTGCGAATAACAATGAATTAGGCTCTACCTCTTTATGAAGTGCTTTGATATGCAAGAGAAATAAGTAATACTAATAAGTAAAGTTTCCAAAATCATACGCATTCTAAGTAGTAATGGTAAATCAGAAACAAGTAGTAACTTCAAAAGCGACCAGAAATGCTAGGAGGCAGTGCACATTAGAATAGACAAAAAGAGAAGCTAAAGCACTGCTTTAGCTTGCTGTTATATGTCTGTGTCTAAACTGTGAGTCTCTTGTGCTCTGGAGTCCTGCCTCCTTCACCATACAGGCTGGAAGGCATGACAGCTCCCTCTTTGCTGGTGTGGGTTTCCTGGTGCACGCTCAGGTCGTGTTCCAGTATGAGGTCAGCCCATTGCTAATGCTCACATCTCCACCCAGGGACAGGGATGGGCACCCAGACCCCAGCGTTCGAGGTATCTATAGAAAGCTCCTGAACGTGTGCTGGAATCTAACCAAACACATATGCTCCATGGACGGCTATCCATCCTGAATGCATGAGTTTCCTGAGAAGCACTCTACACTTCTCTTAACTTTCAGGAGGATGGGTAATGGGCAAGGATTTTGCAACATTTCAGTGCACTGCTCTTTTTCAGAAAGCACATGCTGGTGTGGATCAGCCCTGAATTCTTAGGGCCATTGACAGATCGCTCTTGGAAGTTCTACTAGCATTTATAACCATGTCATGTTTCAATACAATTTTTTAAAGACCTGATTCCATGCCCTTTTAACTTAATGGGAGATTTCCCATTGATAGCAATGGGAACAAGACCAAAACCTAAGGGAATATTAGCCAGCCAAAAGAAAAATTCAACTGGGGTAATGTTAGCTTACAAATAAGTTCTCAGCCCATGTGTTCATACATTTTACAAAACTTTGAGAAAAACCGTTGGGCAACTTTCATTTCCAACTTTGTAACCCTGCCTGTGCAGTATARTTCAAGGAGAAGAATAATTATGAAAAAAAAATAGAAGACAAGTAAGGATTTGAAAATTAAATTAAAAAAAATTTACAGAGAACAATACTTAGAAAGTCTGAATTGACAGTAAATTCCCTTCAGCTGGAGAAAGAAACTTCACCCTGCGAGTGCAGCCTTCAGTCCACACAGGAACCTTTACAGAGAAACAGAGAGTAACCCACTAATAGTAATAGGAGATATGCTTGCAGTCCAAGAAGCCAATAAATAAAAGTAAGGGGCCCTTTTTAGTTCACTCAAACTCAAAAGGGCTAAAAAGCTGAAAACAGAAAATAGTTAAAGTTTGGTTATAAAAACTACTTCAAATAGATCAGTAATACGTAATCTCTGAAGTTTTCCACCATCTTCCATCCATCCATAGATTCCCCTTATTTAAGTTCAAACTTTACTTTCTAAGTTGTCCTAGTCCAAATTTATTTTTTGCAAAAATATTCTGTGTGATATCTTCTTTAGCTGAAGTATTCTTCCTTTCCTATTTCCTGAAAATAATATTAGCAATTCATATTGCTGCCAGTTTTCACATTTATGTTCTTCTCCTTCCATCACTCCTTTTCCCTCCATTTTGGTGCACCCTTTGGTAGAGCAATGTCACACAACTCTATAGGGAGCAGATGTCACATGATATAAATTAAGCCCATGGATATTACCTGCATCCTAAATCTGCTGCCATTGGATGTTGCAGTTGTGACTCCTCCTTTCCAGCACTGCCCTGGGGCTTGGACAGCTGACTCCAGAACTTGCCCTCACATATGAGTGTTGCCCACTGGTTCTGAGCAAGTGGCTCTTCTCCTACAGCTACATTTTGTAAGCAATGAATTAGCCTGGTAGTCGACAGTGATGAAAAGCCAACAGTACTGTTAGCAGCCTGTTAGATAATGCCAAGATGGGAAAAATGTTTAATACTCTTTTGATTCATGGTTCACGAAAAGTAGTTATCTGAGATTACATGGGTTCTCTGATTAGCATTGACAACAACAGGGTAAAACCTCAGGCTGCAGTGAGTTATATAGGACTTCACATAAATATTTAAGTGGTGAAGTAATCCTAGAATCATTAGAAATTAGAGAATCTGCAGAGGTCAAGGTTCTGGAGCACCAGAAAAAGACAAACGTGGTGCTTATTCCCAAAAGTGGGAAAAGGGAGAGCCAAGGAACCATGGAGGAGCTAGCCTGACTTCAGACCATTGAAAAAACATCTATCTAACACAAACAAAGCATCTATTTCTAAGCACTTAAAAGATTAACCAGTGGTAAGTAAAGCCAAAAAATGATGTACTGTATCTTCACTTCATTAAAACAGTCAATACTGGTTCGCATACATATTAACCTCATCGAAAAAAAAACAAACAGGAAAATAAACTTTCTACCTGACACTACTGTAATGAGGGTGCAGAAGAGACTGGAAAACAGTATGTTGAAAGGCTGTATCAGCTAGGGTTCTACTGAAATCTGTCTTGAGTCTGGTACCATGCCGTCATTTCATTAATGCCTTGGGTGGTACAACAGGCAGCAAGTTTATTAAATTCTTATATGATACCGAGCTGGGAGGAGTGCAAGCATTTTGGAGGACAAGGTTA
Organism: Phoebastria nigripes; assembly: GCA_035582835.1. Classification (NCBI taxonomy): domain Eukaryota; kingdom Metazoa; phylum Chordata; class Aves; order Procellariiformes; family Diomedeidae; genus Phoebastria; species Phoebastria nigripes. The sequence continues at coordinate 544,523 of JAYKAV010002943.1, forward strand.
GAATTCAAAATAAGCAAGACAAATGGGAGAAAGAAGCTATAATAAATAGAAAGCAATTCAATCAAGACAAATAAAACATTTAAGTAGGAACAATCAGCTTCACAAATACTGTATGAGAAACAACTTGCCTAGATAGCAGTCCTACAGAAAAGGATCTGGATGTTATAGTGTATCACATGAGTCAAAAGTGTCTTAACATTTCAATAAAGCAAATATCACAATGGGAAGTATAAACACAAGAGCTGAATGTACAGCACCCAGTTTTGCAATTGCTCTATCAAGATTGGACAAAGTTCAGCATAGAACAAAAAAATGATCAGAGGTCAAGAAAATGTGAATTTCAAGGAACAACAGCTACAATGGATTATTTTAGAGAAGAAAAGACTAAGAAGAGACGTGACATAGCTATGTAAAAGATTACTGCAAAGAAAAAAGGTATTAAATTACTCTCCATGTCTACTATGGGAAGGAAAATAAGTAATGAGGTTAATTTGCAGCAAGGGTATTTAGGTTGGAATTTTCCCCCTATTATCTCTCCATAAGGGTACTGGAGTAGACAGTGGAATAGATTACATGAGGAGGTTCTGGGATCTCCATTTCTGGAGTTTTAAAAGAATAGGCTAGGCCAGCTTCTGTCAGGAATGTTTTAGTTCTAGTTTATTTTTAGGAATAGTTTGGAGGCTGGACTAGATGACCTCTGAGGGTCTCTCCTAGCTTCACTTTTTATGAATGTGTGCCTGTTACCTGAAGAGTTGAATACATACAGTAAATATATTTCTTGTGAGATGCACAATTTACTGTGCGGATTTCAAATCAAAACAAGCAGTCATGTGAATTCCTAATGGAATTGCAAGAACTGTGTAAGAGTAAATTATGCACAGTCCTGGATTACTAAAAGGGATTGCTCATCCAAAGACCCTGAATTCTGTACAATGTGAAAAAGGCAGCCAGAACAAATTTACAGGGCCAACTCGTAATCCCATCACAGTCAGGAGCAAAACTCTCATTAATTTCAGAGGGACCAAGACTTGGACAGTCTTTTTTTTTTTAAGATCTGACATTACATAATGCAAAATATGCCATATGTCCATTGTTACTAAACTGATATACGTAAATGTAAATATTTCACATTAATATCTTGTTGTCAGATTGTCATTTTGTGGAATTCAATGTGGCCAGTTTAACAAAACAAAATGCTACTAGTCAAGTAAATCTATCTGCAAGAAATATTTATGAAGAAGTCTGAAATCTGAATTCCCTATCGCCTTTATTTCTTTACAAAGTTGTATAAATGAGGAAATAGCACCAAAGACCTATTAGTAATAGTTATTTCCTAATTGCAGTGGGAAGCATCCTGCATGTTTAAATAAATATTGTTAACTCTGACCTCTTGGTTTGCCAGGACTGATAAGGCAATTTTTTGACCTATATGAAGCACATACAGTATGCATGGACTGAAAGCAGCAGGAAAACAGGAAACAATAAATCAGAAATTAGAGCACTGATTGTTATAGCTAATTACATCAGACTTCTGCTTAATTTCTCACTCTGTCATTCTAACCTGATTTTCTTGCCAACAGACTTTGCAAATTGCTGGTGTCACGTACATACAGCAAATAATAATCTTTAGTTACTATGATTGACAAATGAATGAGAAGGAGAACATAGTTTATTATGGAAGAATGAACTGTGACACACACCAGATACCTGCTCAGATGCTTTTTTAATTCACTTAATTCAGATATGCTGCATGATACATTTTGCCAGGACCACAGGTTTTGGCATCACAACAACATAATTGAATTTGTGGCATGGTTTGATAATGCTGGACAGAGAAGGAAAAATGAGGCTATAAAAGGAGAAAAATGGCATAGATTGATTTCCACAGCAAGAGAGATAAAGTGGTAAGTAGAAAATTTAAATCAATTCTGAAAATAATATGCTCAGAATTAGGCATATTAATCAGCATGTTGTTTAATCTTGATGTTATTGTCCTCATACTGCACGTCAGATAACTTGGTGTCCTTATTATTGTCTCTTTTTACATTACTCCACTTTCAAACTATACTATCTTTCTCTGTCCTGTTTCATCACTGCCATCAGCATCTTCAGCTGGCATAAATTAACACAGCTTCCTTGAAGTCAGTGGAGCTGTATCAGACATTTTACTGCAGCTGGGAATATTTGGTAGAACATAAACAATTAATTTCTCAATGTCTAAATGACAATTTGGCCCTTCTGATCCAAGTAAAAGTCATTAGCACTCTTCTTAATACACCGTCTTTCTGTAAGGTGTACACTTTTCTTTAGACCGGCAGGTTGCCAACATTGTTTTGAGAGGTCAGGCCGCACTGTGACACTTACATCTAGTCAACAATGGGGAGTGATGCAGTTTTCACTTTCCTCAATGTCTGTTAGACTCCCATCAGCGTGAAGTCAAGGTTAGTAGAGCCAAACAGACACACTGGAGAAGTACCAGAAGGATTAATATTATATCATCATTGCCTTTAACAGGCTGTGCCTTGTGTATTATGTGTTCTGAAAATGCCCATATGATTTAACAAAGCAACATCTGGGAAAAAAAAAAGAACTCCAGCCCAACGTAATGTTTTATTCATGTGGTATACCCATATATCATATCTCTCTAATGTTATTTCAAGTATTACAAATTATTTTCTCCACAACTGTTGTCATGTCCGCTTCATCCTTTTCCTTTGGGATTTTTATTCGTAGCTTTGCAAGGGCCAAGCCCTGGAAATCAACCAAAAGACCAACATGCTGATGTTTTTAGCTATGCATTTCCAGAGGTCTTCCATTCTCTTCCCGGAGGGCCACCACATCACCTCAGCTGACTGCCATCGTGCAAGTAGTTCATATTGGTCTGCAGTGCTTGTCAGGTTGTAAGACTTCCCGAGTGTTCTCTTCTTCCCTGCCTGAGAATCATATAATTCTCCTTCCTCCCATATTTCCTATGCTACAGCAATGGTGGAAGGGTCCTGTAGTGCTCTCCTTAGGAGTCAATTTCTGGACAATTATACATTCATTAATCATTATGTCCCACATTATGTGTTTCTATATGCAATTACAGATCTAAATGTTCAAGCTGGTTTTTGAGTTATATTAAATTGTAATAATTTACAATCCTCAAATCTTTATTCTTCCAAAGCATAACACATTTGTTTAGGCTTTTCTGCCTACACTCCAACTTAACAGTTTATTCAGATTACTGTTTTGTTGGAACTGCTTCATTTTCTCTGTCTCTCTGCCTCATTTCTGCTTTTTGTATTGATTTAAAACTGGAAACAAAAAACAAATCTTATGTCTGATATACTGACAGACAAATATGTATGCAAATGTCAGATTAAGTATAATATTTAATAGGCATTAAACCTTACTGGCAAGACTTTTGCTTTACCTGTAACGATAAGGCAACAGTCTTCCTATAGCAACAAGACTGTTGCCTTATCGCTACAGATAAAGCAGTAACACTACACCACAGCACAGCTTGCTGTTGGCTGCGGTGGGCCACATTAAAACACATTATGTTGTTGGGGGAGCCAGCTGAGAACACTGAGGTATCCACCGGTCTTTCAGCACTGTAAGCACCAAGCCAGGGAGCTGCTCCAGCTAGCAGTCCAATAACCTTAGGAGGTACTAACAGTGTAGAAGAAGCCCTGTAAAAATTCCAGTTACGTTCTGATTTCCCTCATGTTTTCTTGTCGAATTCCTGGCCTTGTTTTGGAGGCAGCCAGTTCATCCATCTCCATATAGAAGACAAGCGTAGTCTTGTTTGTAGCATTGTTATCAAAGACTAATGCATGGATAAAGCAAACAAACAAACCCTAGTCCAAAGCTATTTTAACTGCAGCATTAAAGCTAGGAAACCTGCTGATTACCTCTCTTTATGCATGACAGCTAATGGGACTATTGATGTATTTGAAGCGTATTCTTAAAACTATGTGATAACAGCCAAGCTTTTATTTTGCAAATGGGTGGGTCCATATCAACTCTCTATTGGTTCTGCTGTGTCCTAGCTGAAGAAGCTTTAAGTACAGCACAATCCTGTTCAATATTTTAACATCAAAGGAAGATACAGAGTGACCAAACTTTGAGAAAATAGAGAGTCTTCTTATAATGAAGTGCCTTTGCGTAGTCTAAGATATAAATAGGGGAAAAGCTTTTAAACTAACTACACAGAAGTACAGACATCACACATGTATCATTAACTTTCTCTAGAATAAAATAATCCTGCAGAATACAGCAGGAATCCACTTTATTATTTTTCCTCATCGCCATAAGAATAGTTTTCTTTTGAAAACTGATTCAGGAACATCTGAGTTGCTTTTCAAAACTCAAAAATGAATGAAAACTGAGGAATTCATACCTTTGCTGTATTTTTCTGTTTGCTGTATGTTAACTCCCACCTGTTTGCCTCTTACTATAGATTTTGACCTTTAACATTAACACACAGAAATCTGAAATCTGCCCCTCTGCATCAGACTCTGTACAGAAGTCCTATAACTAGACCACCCCTTCACAGGTAAGAAAAGCCATTAAACCCTGTGAATTTTCACAGTGGATAAGCCTAGATTAATTTGACCCAGGTGTTTGTCTAATACTGTGCATGGGAACATTCACAGTGTCCCCTAGCTGTTTCTCCTGCGGTGGTCCAGCCTTAGTACTCTCTGGACTCTAATCTAAAACATGTAAGAGTACCAGCTGGCGCAGGACTTTGTAGACAGATTTTTGTTATGCTGTTTGTGTCACTTTGATGTATTCTTTTGCTTTGCATATGAATACATGTAGAAGTAGCAGGAAAACATGAAGAGCCATGTGCTGGAATTAAGTTACAAATGTCAGTCTCTTACTCAATTTTACAAAAACAAGTCCTTGATTTTATACTACACAAGCAAAGGGAAGTGTCATTATGAGCAGTGCAAAAATTTAGACGCAAATCTGCCCTCATTTGCACCTATGCAATCCTTGCTGAAGTCACTCGGTTTGAGCAGATGTAAGAGAGGTCTGAATCTGTCCCATTAGTCTTTATTTGCATGTTACACATTTAGGTTAATTTATACTTTATTTTAAAGACAAACAAGTAGATGACCATTAACGGCTAAGAAATTGGATGTTAAGTCAATATGTGTATGGATGTGAGAAACCCAAGTTATTGTACCAAAAGCTGCCCATAATATAAGATAAGGTATTTTATAAAAAAACTCAATTATTTCAGCACCTTTTACTAGACTGAAATACTGAGAAGAGCAACCTTTGCAGTTAATGAGTGGGCCAGAATGTGAGTTTCCCCACATACCCCAAACCTGTGCAACTGAACAACATTTCTAAAATTAATCATGGCTAAAATACAGTATATGACTAAAAGGTGTTCTCACATGCCCAGCCCATTGGAGACACAATAATATATTGGCAAGATCAAGAGATGTAACAGTGTGGGTAGCAAAATTTTTCAAAAGGACAAGATGAATCTTCAAGGTCTGATTATCCTCTCACAGCACTACAGATTGGCAGCTAATAGAATTAGGCTGGTTTTAAACATGTATAACTGAATTGGGCCCTGTATAATCGGAAAGTTGGCATATCACAGACCAATTTTGTTCGTACGAATAACCCAGTGAAAATCCAGGGATACATCTGGAAACTCACGTTGTAAGTGAGATGAGAATCAGGCCATGCCTGAAAATTGTAATTAGACATAAACTGAAAGAAACAATAATATTTTGAAGTGTCTAAAGCTGAGCTTACTACATCTGTCAGATGCATAGCTAAAAGACTGCTTATATCCATTGGCAAAGTAATGTATAATTCTGTAGTCATACTTGTCTTGGGACTGTTTGTGAAGATGYAATACATACCATCAAGACTCACATTTTGAGCTAAGTTTGACAGCATACTAACATGAATATAAATGGTACAGATCAGAATTATTCAAAACTGTGAACAGAACTATCTCAGTTATCACAAACTCAAGTTGAGACTGTCAGAATGGTAAAACTTAACCACTAATTTTAAACACAAAGCTAGTAATCAAGCAGTGGGTAACATTTCACTTAGACCAATTAATGATGAAAGCTGCAATTGCCTCTAGACTATTACATCTTTATTCATCAAATGTAAATGTATAAACCTATTTACAAACAATGGAAAGAGCCAAGCAGTCCAAATGGATTTCAGGTACTTCACAGATCAGCCTCTGACCACACAGATTTGTTTAGTCCTATCTTTAAGTGGTTCTGAGGAGCTATCTTTTCAGGAAATATTTCAGGAAACTAATGAGTTTATTTACATATTCTTGAGTTTCTTAATTCAACCTATTGCAAAGGAAAAAGCAATCTTTTCTACCTGGTCTGAAATGCTAATTCTTGGAAAGATTTGTATTCCAAATTTATACCATCCCTTAAGTGAGATGCCTCATCCTGCCTTCAAGATAAGATTCCAGGCATTGCTCAGATACTTGGGTATAATTTATTGTAGCCACACAAAAGTCAGATCTAAATCCTTTTGGACCATGATGCCACAAACCAGCAGTTCAAAGTTCAAAGAGGGAGGCCGACAGATGCAATTAAGTTATCACTGTTGGGATAACTGTAACCCTTGCTGTGCTTTTAGCGCTTCTGAGATCCTGAAGACTGTGAAATGTTTTTTTTTTTTAAAAAAAAGAGCATTCTCCTCAACACTACCTATATTTTCATTGCATAAATCACAACAGTTGGAGTAAAATACATCCAGTGAATGATTTCCTGCCACTAAGGAAAAAAATCCAAAATCTTGTTTCCTGATGACTACAAACTTCTCTTGACAAACCTCCAGTGCCAAATGTGGTTTCCATTTACTGTTTTGGGATTTATTTGTCTATGCCAAAGTTCAGGTGTGCCAGCTCTTTGTAATAAGCCATTTGGATGAAAGCTTGGCTAGCTCAAAGGATTCTGATGTATTTTATTGCTGCCTTTTAAGATTATTGTTCAGAAATACCAACTCTAATTTTGAAATCAATTAGCCATGCAGTCTGATGAGGTGTTGGCCCAGCTCAGGTTCACACCCGCTGTCCGCAGATTATTGTTGAGTCAGGTCCTTAGTGCTGCTCTGCGTTGCAGGCATCTGGTGTACACATGTTTGATGTCCTCACAAAATGACGCTGATGGCTTAAATGGCAAGGCTCTAATGAAGAAAGCCTAGCAAGTTTGCTGCTGTTTGCCAGCAAAACATGACTTTTACAGGGCTGTGTAAAAGTCTTTTTTCCCCTTGTTTAACTCTTCCATGTCAAGAGAATATAAATCTTCCCTGGAGAGTGGAGATTCAGCAAAGGTGACGAGAACAGGACCTGAGGGTCCACTATGGGCACGCAGAAGGAAAATCCCTCTGGGCTCCTGCACCTTCCTGGCACCTGCATGGCTCATACAGCCGTGTGATTAAAAGTGCTGCCTCCAGAGGGAAGGGCACCTGCCTGCACCAGCCAATGAGCTCCCCAGAGGGCAACGACGTGGCAGAGCCAAGAAGAGAGGCACCCAAGCTTCTCCAGGGAGAGGGAAGTGAATGAAACCATCCAAAATGGTTTACATTGGTTTTGCCATTACAAAACGTCTCATGGTAATCCAAACAAAGAATGAGCATATAAGGTTATTTTCTATTACATCTTTGCAGCCTAGGAAATTTTTCTGCAGTTTTTCCAGTTTTGTGCACAAGATCTAAGAATACAACCTCAGAGACATAAATACAAACTAAAAAAACCCAACACACCCCCGTTCTGATTGGGTCCTTTAATGTGTACAAGGGAATTAAGTACTTATTCCCTTAGATTAAGTCTCCTTTGAAAATCAATTTTTCCTTCTTTTAATCAAAAAATATTCCATCAAATTCACCAGGATGAGCAACTGAATATCAGCAATATCAGCCATACCAGAGGAAGACCGATAGCAGGGATGTGTGATGAGTTATTTGTATCCATTATCATGCTAGTCTATCTCACATGATAGATGCTAAACTACTGATCTAATCATCTCAAAAGAATTTATAAGTATTGCATTGTGGCTTCGGAGTTGGAACCATTTATCAAAATCAGCCTTCCATTCAACCCATCTGCAACATTTTGGAGAATGTTAAGTACACGCAGCCTGAATTTGATCCAGCTTTCTTTTTTTTTAAGGCCAAAAGCATTTAGGTTTTTGCTTACATTAACTGTCATGGTCATGTGGTCATTTAGAACCATTGTACTCTATGCTAAATAGAACAAAAGAGGTAAATACAAACAATTGATCTAACTCAGAACAATCAGATATGAAAATGTAGTTCTTATCTGGTCGAGGAGATGAATGTAGCAGCTGAATTCTCTCTATATAGAATACATACATATAGAATACATATATATATATGTATATATGTATACACAAAAAGTATCTGAGGCTTCTACCTGACTGGTATCGTGACCTGGACATCCAGAATCAACTCGGCCTTTACATTAGAAGTCAGGATCATAATTACAGAGTGGATGTATTTTTCCTCTTACTAGATTTTTTTTTCCTGTTTAGACACACCAGCAGCCTCATAGAGTTTTATATTGATGTAGTTTGTCTTCAGGATCAAGTCTGACCAATATCAGTTTACAGCTCCTAAAAACAACCATGTTTCACAAGTTGTACTTTCATCCAATCATCTATTGTAATTGTATAAATACCACATTCCTAACATGGAAGGAAATACTATGCGAGGCTATGCATTTTTACATTAATACTCTATTAGTGCTTCTTTCACTCATATAAATGTGTGACATATTATGCTGGTGGCTTCAGATAATACAGTGGTAAATGGTTAAGGAGGGCATTACGTATATCTCTTTCATTTGCTGGTTTTTGATTTGGTAGGATAATTCTTCATTCTTGTAAAAAGAGAGCTCAGAGTGTGTTCAAACAAAAGTTTCAGGGTTTGAAGAGAATACGACTCAATCTAGTTCAAGCCTGATGCTCAACAGTCATGCTGAAGGAAAAATTACTGTCTGTAGAGCACAGACATAGCCATACAGAATATCAGTATTCAACACACAGAAATTAGGTTCTTTCCCTCTGCAATGTCCTCCTAATAAGAACGCTAAAAGGTGTGTATGTGACAAGAAGGAAATGGGGAAAAGGAAGGAAGCCCCAGCAGAGTAAGAGGGAGACCTAGTCTGGAGGGCAGTTTAGGGGGATGGGGTAAAAATCAGTCATAACTGATGAGAATTTTTCCTTTCCTTAAGTCCTTGACAATTAAGCATGTCAAAAGAGTCTTGGACCCTGACAGTATAGCAGCCATTCAAAGTAAGCACAAAGGTCTGTATAGCCCAGTATCCCGCCCCCAACAGTGGTCATGTAGGGGTATAAAAAACAAGTACAGAACAATCTGATACAATCTCTCAACTTTTAGCAAACACTGAGCAGTTTGCTACATGTTCAAATGTCACCGATAGATCTATCTTCCAAGAATTGGTTTAGCATTGTTTGAATCCAAATACTTGTGTATTTTTGCCTTCTGCAGAATTCTGTGGCTAACAACTCCATACCATAGTACTCTGTGACCACCATTTAGTTATGTGGGAATAGAAAAAAGGCCTTCTGTGTCACTGTTTTCATGGGCTGAGTTCTTGTGTGAAGAAAAAGTAAATAAACATCTTATATTCACCTCTTCCACATACTTCTTGATTTTGTAATACCTCCTCTATACAGACTATTGTCCTTTTGGTCACTATTCATACAGTAGTTATTACATACCTTTAATCACCCCTTATCAGCCTTTATTCTTTTTCTGGTGCTGTTTTATAATTGTGGCGATGGGATGAACAGACTCTGTACACCAGATTCCTTTTTTAACATGGATCTCGACATTCTGGAAACCAGAGCCTGCAGATCAAAAGTTTGGGAAAGCTTGCCTCCAGACCAGCCAGATCTGGCATCGCTCTGTATACTGTAAACAAATAGCTTTTCTTTAGCATCCTGGAAGGTATATTAAGGGAAGTTATATTATCTAAAATCCTATAAAATTATAGGTGACTGAAGGGAAAAATGAAGTTCTGCCAAAATTCCATTTCTTTTAAATGATTAATAAATTTCATTTTTGTTGGGGCCAAAAAGAAAGGTGTGTAAATGGAAGCAGTTTGGCTGCTCCTGTGTCAACGCTGGAATAGTTTAGTCAGTTTAACCAGTTTCTGTTAGGTCTATCAAACATTGGCCTTTTTCTTTAAGTTTATTAAGAGGCTTTAATATTTTATTAGGAATATATTCTATTCAATAGTGTTTGGTTAGTGTATGTTTCATTTAAATCCATTTACTTTTCTGTTAGCCAGGCATGTGGTTCAGATGATACGTAACACCAACATAACTGGCAGACTTATTGATTCTCTTATGATAATATTAATGCCAGTAGTGCAGGCCAAATTGCTCTGGTTGAAGCTGTTTGACATAACAGATATTACCCAATTACATAAGGCTTGAGGGTAAACTTTGGTAAAATTACAGAAAACCCATTATGATAGTTCCTTAGAAGCATTTTTATACAGTATGACATCTGAAAACCATACTTGGTCTCAAACACATACCAGGGAGATCACCACCTGACTACCTCTGTCATGAGTTATTGTTTGGCTCATTAGTATCTGAAGCTTGGACTCCGTGAGTTTTAAAATATATCATGCACTGTGCATATACTGGTGTATAATAATTTTGGGGTAAGTATTTCAGAGTATTTTAATGCATTTTATTGGGAAAAAAACAAAATTCTTGTCATAGGAAACTTCCTTTTATTAATGAAAATAATTTCTTTATAGTGAGTGGCTAAGTTCACTGGCTCCACATTTCACAACAGAATTGGTCACGCCATTAGGAAAGACAGATTCTAGGAGCCTTGCCTATCTATTAGCTGTTGATATTTGAATGGAGATATGCTGGGGAGATGGAAGCCAATCTCTCAAATGGTTCATCCCATGCTTAGTGCTAAATCCAGTTTCTGGATTGCCTGCAAGGTAAACATAACAAAGCAAATAAGGAGACTAAAGTTACTCTTTTGCCAGACCCCTGTTAATTCTGCTAGTCTGTAAAATGGAGCCTGACATTTGGGCCAGATCTCAGAGTAATCCTACTCTTGGCCACATAAAACTTGTTGTTTTTTTTTCCCCTGAGAATTCTGCTTCAACAGGGTGCTGGTTCCCTTATTTCTGCTTGGCTTTTTTGTCTACATTCTTATTCATTCATTCCTTTAATCTGGAATGTCTCAGGCGCTATGTAGCCAGGTTTGATTTCTCAAAGCTTGCTGCTTGTTGCTTCCCAACCAAATATGTTTTTCATGAGAAACATGACATTTTCAATCAGAATATTATTTTATTGTTTTGGGGTTTTTTGGTTTTGGTTTTGTTTTTTGAAACACTGGAAGAACTGAACTACACAGACATCATCAGTATGCATCATGAAGTCTTCCTGAAATGTTCTTATTACTGTCTTTCATAATGGCTATTACCATTGATGTTACTGTGATCCTAACCAGTAACACAGTAGAGGGTAGTAAAAAGTTTAATCTACAAACCACTACCTCTTTCTTGAATTTTAGAACTGCTTTGTAAACAACTAATTGGGCTTTAGTAAAATTCTACCTGACTTCAGCTAGTTTGTGCAGCTCTTCAAGACTTGTGTGGCCCGAGAGACAGGTTATTTCTGTCTGAGCAGAATAATAAGATAAATACCAAGCAGTGAGTATTAAAAGGAGAAAAGCGTGTGAAAAATTAAAATGAAAATTTATTTATGGCACACCCTATATAAGCTTGACCTTGCTCACATTGTAATCATTTCCAACCCCTCAATGACGTCAACCTATACAAAGTTGAGCCTCATAAAAATAGAAAATGTGAAGGTTATGTGGCAATACACTGACAAGTTTTAATACCACCTCTTTCATAGCAAATGGACAACATAGGTGCAGAACTGCCTGCTACTGGTGTGTGCTTACAAAACTGAGAGAAAAAAAAGGCAAAACTCTACAGGGATAGAACATAGGTCACGACACACACATTGAAAAGTCATGACCTTCAATATTAAGGCAACAATTCTGTCCTTAACTCTCTGTACATTATGAACAACAGCAGCTAGAGTAAGGAACACTGTGTCACCATAAATTGAGAAGTCAGAGAGTTTTGTTGCTTTGCCCCAACTTTAATGTTACGCAAATGCTGTTTTGTTGTGCCTTTAATACAATAAAGGACTAATTCCTCAGAAATCAAGGATATAAGTCACGTAAATGAAAACTTGTAAATTATGTCAGTAATCCATAACTCATACAACTGATTTGGAAACCAGAGCGTTATGGTTCAGAAAGAAGTAATTGCTTTATTAACTCCCATTTATCAGTATAAAACTAGCTAATTTAACTGACTGACTGATTTATATATTGATACTTTAAATTTAGCTCAACATCCTAATTTAATAAGGGGATCACATATGGATGTTTAAAAATATATTACTTTCTAGTTGGTTGATACTCTAAGCATGCCCTTATTAAGACAGATTATCTCCTTTCCCTTGTTCTTTTAAGAGAAGGACAAAACAAGTTATATATCTCGTTCATTCCACCTGACAGAAAGGCCATGTTTCCATATAACCCYCTCTCCAGTAATATATTGAATGCATGGCTAACCACATCATTCATTCTCTTTTTAACATCCATGATGTCATAATCTTTTGCAGCAGTAAGGGTGTATTCCTGCCTGCAGACTTTTGGAAATCACCACAGGGAGTCAGACTACTGAAACACAGTCAAGCAATAAATCTACCAGGTATACGTGAAACAAAAGTTGGAAAGAAAAACTAATATGGATTTATACACCTCTTACGCTGATTCTCCAATAAGTAAGGTCTTGTGTATGTTTAGCTGATCCTAAATTATATGTTAAGAACTTCCTTTAAATCATAAAATCAGGGCAGGGGTGTGTTTCTTACTTTAATTAAAATTATTGATATTGTCAACCATGATAATATGCTTCTCAAGGGAGAGACACAGATTAGGATCCTAATGAGCACAGTTTTTAGATACTGGTATTAAACAACCTGTAACTGTAACAATCATAAATTATAATCCATGTAAGCAAGATTATAGACAGTATATGATGTATAGCCATGACTGTATAATACACAACCTAAAAGTAAAAGTGTGAGCATTTAGTGTATTTAACTTTAAAAATTAGCACTCCTGTGAAATGTGGCATTATTAAGATGAGGCTGTGTGTGGATTAAAGTAGATAGCTCTGTGCCAGTTTACATTCTGATAATTTCTTCAGATTTGTATTCATAGCAATTCAGACAATTGCCCAGCCAAATGCAGATTTCACTATTAATACCAAGGCTGAAGACTTCAGTACTATGTGGGATTTTGACCATAGAATCAGCCAAACTCCAAATAATAGCAAGGTATGTCTAATATCAGGTAAAAATTTGTGGTAAATTATGGCTTGAAATGTCCCATCTGTATTTCATGCTATCATCCAACAAGCAATTTTTTTTCCAGAACACCTCTTAAAAATTGTGGTTCTTGGTTAGGMAATCAAAACATTTTTATTTCAGCCCTTCATTCTAGTGATTTGAGCTCAAGATGCTTCCTGACTTCAAACCTTAATAGCAGATGATTAGAGCAATGGGAAAATTCACTTTCTGAAGTCCAGCCAAGTTCTAAAAGAAATCTTTAAATTGATTTTGGAGCCTACATTTTTTAATGTAAGCCAGAGTATGTGTTTTTGGTACTTAGAAATTATCAGAGTGCTGTTTTGCAATACAGAAAACCTACACCAATGCCAACACATCATAGGCCTATCTCAGTGGTGATTTCAGTTTCACATATCTGGACTTAATGTGCTCTACCTCTGCTGAAACTGGAGTTAGACAGTACAACTATATAGAAGAATTAAGCCTTCCATCTGTGTCGTTTCATGACTACAGAGTCATCTGATCAGGGTAAGGGAAAAGAAATTACAGCTTAGAATACTAAAAGTAAAACTCAGTCACCGGGGTTTAAAATTCATATGTGCTCCATAGTATTCCTTCGTCTTTGCAGCCTCATAATGATAAAATCATATAACATAGCTGAATTCATTATCTATTATATTATCTTACTCTTCCTCTTTCACTCTCTCTATTTTATACAGCATTTATTCTTCTTAGCCATATGGTACACACACAGTTCCCTTACCATATGCTGTACATCCTTCTTTGGTGAACGTGAAAAATAAATGTCTGATTAGAACCAGAAAGCCACTAATGAAACAAAGTGGTCATTATTCTTTATAAAATAATCACTGAAATGGACTTCCTAATACTCTTCTCAAAGGGTATTTCCTCAGTAACTATAGGCTGATTGCTGCGATGGATGGGTAATGAGAAAACTGAAAGATGTTCAAAAGGCTTAATGGTCAAGAAAGATGCTGAAATTTGGGCTTTTGTTCTGAAGACAGCACAAAGTGTTTGAGAGAAGTCTATAGTTTACCAGAAATCCATTTTCTTTGTCTTTGTAACAACTTCTGTTGTCTTCATATGCAAATTTACAGTGAAAGTAGAGCACAGTTCAACCAGAGGTAAATCTGCAACAACAGTACTGACTTCAGATGGTACTGAAGGCTCGCAAGAAAAATAATAGTTCCGTCTAATCACATCTCATCAGCAAATGTCTCACTCACATTCAAGTGTTCTGCAGTTCAAAGCTGGTTCTGCAGTCTCACAGCACTATTGCACTCACGGTGCAATGGAGTCATCTTGTATTTATCAGGAATGAACTACTGCCAGCAGCTGAAAGGTTTGTGGGTTTAGTGAGCATACTTCAATGTTGCCCATCATGTATTCACTCTCCAGAGTGGTGCACACTTTTCTCCCTTCCCTAGAAAAATTGTTTAAGGTCAAATCAAAACAGTTTGTGTCAAAGTTGATTTCTTGTATTATAATTTACAGTAATAAAAATAAAAAATTAAAATAAAAAAATAAAAGTTTGAAATAAAGATATTTTGAAATTAAAATCCCAAAAGATAGTGACGAAGTTGAAAAGGGGACTATCATATTTTTATTTAATAATTTTTTGTCAGAAACAACATATTTTCCCAGATTAAAAAAAATAATAATTTTAAGAAAATAACCATCTCTGTAAGTTTTTTTTTAGAAAATAATCAACTCTGTTAGCAATAACACATTGACATATTATGTTTTTTCATGCTACTATTGCTTTAAAGCACAGGGGTTTTTTCTCCATTTCTATTTTAAAAAAGTCTAAATATCGACCCATGAAGACTTTCCATTCAATCATTCTGTTTAATTAACAGGACACAGTGTTGCTACAATCAGCAGCAAATCTGTCTAGGGGCCTTCAGAACATTTTTGACTGTATATGCTCAACAGGATTTTCAGTTTGCTGTAGCTTTGTTAAACTTGAAAACAATCTTTCTAAAATTAATAATAGCCATCGGCCCAATGAAAACATTGCTATGTAAAGCAAAACACAGGCAGTTATTTTCACTTGCTTTACAATGTTCTTGTACATTACAATGTTATTCTAGATCTATTTTAAATGGTGAGATACATTTTCTCTCCAGTCTTGCTGAATTCAAAAGTGAAGGAAATTTGCTGAAAAAATCTCCTCAGAGAAGATACGTGCATGTTAAAGATTTGTTCATATGGGCACTGCTTCAGACAGTAGTGCACTGTTCAGAAAGTGTGAAACTGAGCCATTTTTGTGCAGTCTTCATGATCCCAGATGCTTTCATTACTTCTACAAGCAAATTATGTCCTACACCTTCAAGCATACCTGTTTTAATTCTCAATGCAGAAGCAGCACCACAGTTTCTCTTTTCATCCACATCCTGATACATATTCCATTCAAATTAAACAAAGATGTCATTGGCTTCAGTAAGCTTTGGACGAGTCTTCAAAGGCATTTTTAAACATAGGAATACTATATATACCAATTGGCTTACAGGTTTAAAAAATGTACCTACTCAACTTACAGGACTGAAGATATACATATGTTGTAGAAGAACAGCCCAGGAGAGAAAGATAATCACAGCTTTACAATATTTTCTACAAGGATGTCCTTTCTAGAAGGACATACAGAGAAGAAGGAGGATCAGCTCACTAAGGGTCTGCTTTAGGACTTAGATGAATTCAAGGCCTTGCTTTACCAGAGACTTCCTGTGTGATCTTATACCACTCTGTCCTTCTGTGCTTCTGCTCTTCTGTAGGAAAGAAAAGTACTTCTATATTTGTAAAATTAAATAGATAAGTGTATTAAAAAAATTGTGGCATGTTCTGATGGTGTGCTACAAGAAGCACTTAGGGTGGGATATAAACATAGGCAAGGGAGACACCTCCCTATATCAGCCAACAGCTTCTGGTACCAAAACAATCACAGTCCCACAACCCACACTGCTGATGCCAAAGCTGTGGGAGTCTCGTCTGGTTCTAGCTGCAGGGCACCAGAAACAATTGTGGGGAGGAAGGAGGACCTTCCCGTCTCTTCCGGAGATGCAGCAAGGCTGGCACCAGCTATAAGTCCTAATGCCATCCTTTACCCTTCCTTGCACATTTTCTGTGCCAGGAGTGGCAAGCCCCACAACATCCTCCTCCTTTGCATGGCAAGATTCAGTTTTTCCTACTTTGCTGAGGAAGCCTTGAGAGATTTTAAGCATAATACAACCTGGGAAGAAAATAATTTCTAAGCTAGTTCTCTTGTACATGTCAACCCTTGTTTGGCAAAAAAAAGTTGCAAAAATTAAATTCATATAGAATGTAGAATTAAGTGTCACTTCTGTCAAGATACTGTACACACAACAATGAGGACATTTTAATGAGATATTGGGATCCTCTACTACTGACTCCTTAAACATCAAGACTCATATCACAAATGTGGGATAGCACAAATATATAGGTTTTAATTACATGAAGTAGGACAATGCAATCCCAGTTTTACATAAATTAATGTTCCACTGGTAACAATTTTGCTGTTGGTGCTTAATGCTAGGTATGTGCCGTAGTGTTTTGCTGAAACAGGGGCAAAGGAAGATTCAGTAAAAGCATTTAGAAAATACTGGCTGGGGTCCATACCTGCAAATAGACCTAGTGGTGACACATTTCACATAAAAATGAAATAGAAAAGCAGTTTTAGAAGCCAGGGCAAGATGTCAGGCCTCCATCTCCCCAGCTTGGACACGGTCCTCTTCTGATCTGTCCCTGGTCTTGGTCCTGAACATTCACTGCTGATCTGAGAAGAGTGCACCATTGTGTTTCCTTAGCTGGAACAGGCCCTCTTCTGGGGGGCAAACTGAAAGTCACACAAACTGAAGGAGAAAGTAAATGTAGAAGAGTACTCTAACCACTAGACAATAATAAAAATATGCACCACCATCATCACCATATATGCCAGCACCATATTTTCCTCTGTAAAATTTACTATAGCTGAATGTAGTATAATTGGTGTGAGTTAAATGCATTCAGAAGGTTCCTACCTCATCAGGTTCTCCAGAGAATTCAGTCACAGGGATGTTTTGTCTGTGACTCATAAATAGCTACGGGCATGAAGCGAATGACAGATTGCTCGCTTCAGCCAACAGAGGGACAAGTCCTAGCACAAGTTTATGCACCCAAGTAACATCACTTCAGAAAACTTGGGGTTCCTAAACTCCACTTTTGGTTGGAGATTTTTAAAAGTTTATTTGTCTCTAGTGTTTAGTTCTCATGAATAGTCAGAGAAAATTTACTCATTAACTTATGTTTTTGTCCCAGCCTCATTGCATATGAGAAGTTCAAACATATATCTCCTTGTCACAAGCTTACAGTGAATTTTACTTGCTTTTTTGCATATATATCTGTTGCTAGCATCCCTCATTTTGTATGTTAAAATATTGTAAGATAATTTTATAGAAGTATTCATATATTGTGTTATATACAATAATGTTGGATTCTTAAGATAGAATCCAGGGTGCACCTTTTTCCTTTAGGCATATGTTGATAATATAATGATGTTTGCACTAATTGCCACAGCCTAGCTTAGCTGAAATTTTCACAGATGTACATGGAAGGGTAATCAATATTTACCAGAAAACAATGACTCACTAAACAAAAGAATCAGCGAGAGATACAGCATGTCCAGACAGTGCAGACTACCCAAGTTATTTTCTTCCAATGCCAACATATTCAAAATTGGTTTATTTTTTTATTTAGTCAATCTCAATTTATTAGCCTTGAAATTCACCAGCAAAGAACTAACTCTCTAGAGAGTCATTGAAAAAGGAATGCAACAAAAATTTAATATCTAAAATAAATAATTAAAAAATAAACTGGAGAAAGACCTCAAGCACAATCCTACATTTCCTATGCTGTCTTTTTTTCATGGCAACTCTAATATGTATGTAGGTTGGTGTGTTTCCCTTTCCATTTAAATATAAAGAGCTCTCTATCTTTGACATATGAGTCAACAGTTTCCAGCATGGAACTGTCTTTGACATATATAATGGCCAAATTTCGTCTTTCAGCTTCAGCAGGTCTGTCCCTGTTCCCCCCATGAAGACCCAGTAGCCCCTGTGGGAGAGTCTCCTGTGCTGTTGACGCTCCCCCTGCTGACAGCGTTCAATCAGGAAAATGCATTGCAAGGGCTTGAGGGAACAGTGGAAGGAAGAAACCACTTCGAGGGAGTTCATGGGAGAAGAAATAGAAACAGTAGAGGCAATCACGGGTATAAGGAGATGGGCGAAATCAGGGACCACAGTGGCAAAAGATCCATAATCACCAACCCACATGCCCTAGGGGATCTGCAATTGAAACCTGATCTTTCTAATCAGCAGAGTGGGAAGGCTGCGAAAATTGTGATGGTTTTGAAGTTTATCTTATTTGCATTTGCACTTTAAACATTTTTTTGGAAAGAACTTACAGGGAAAACAAGAATTTCTTTGCAGCAAGGAAAATCATATGGGATATGGGAGATCAAGATTACATCCCCAGTCTATATCAAGCAGATTAAGGGACTAAAACTGAAGGCCAGGTAAGTGTCCAAAGCAACAAGTTAGTGGTCATTTCCATGATGATGAGTTTTTCTTCCTTTTTTTTTTTAATTGAAATAAAAAACTCACAGTTTTTGTTAACATTTATATCCTTTTACTTAATGAAAGTTGTGTCAGAATCATGCTTTCTCCCTCTCTTCACTCCTCTCCCACCCAAAAAAGAAAAAAAAGTTTCACTGGAAAACTGGATGAGCTCATGAACCTCCAAATCCTTTTCTTTCTACCAAAATCTATGAAAACTAAAGCTCTGAAGAGCCTGCTTTAGTGATTCACAAACAGGATGACACCTACCCTTCATCTGCTGTCATTAGTTTGAGGGGTAGAGGACTCTGTTACACTACTAAAGGAGTCCAGTAGTATTGATGAATTTCTGAAGGAAAATCCCATGCTCTTTTAAAAGCTTAAGAAATTGCACAACATTCCCACTTCTCCTACAACATTCCCCCCACATCAAAGAAACACTGCATCTGACCTCCACAGCTGTGTTCGTTATGGCATAGTCCTTAATTGCATGGACACCCTGTACTCCTGTTTCACACTCTGAGCAACAATGTATTTGCCTCCCAACAGAGAATCACAGCCGTAGAGCAAATAAAGCTGGTGTCATCATATTAAAGTTGTCAACAGAGAGTGGAACACAATACTTACTCCAATTAAGTGAAGCTACCCTGGAAAATTGGGTTTTATCCCCATCTTTGACATGAAGGACTGTGGGCAAGTAAGCACCCCAGATTTTTCACAGATGATCATTGTGCTTTTCTTATTTGATAGGTAAATCAAAGGTGGGATTTCTCAACTAAATTTAGACATTTTCACTCTAAATATTTATTTGGGGGGATAAATGACACCCCATTTCACTCCACTGACAATAAAGTAAATGTAAACATTCTTACCTCAGATACAGACATTTATTTCTGTTGTGATTTCAACAGTAGGATCTGAATTTCAGAGGTGAACACTCTCAAAAACAACTGAAGCCAGTATCTCTATGTCATCCAGGCACAAGGCACCGTAGCAACACTCCAGTATCCCAAGGATCTTGAGAGCATTTGCAACTGCTATAAAAGGACAAGCACACCAAAAAACTCAAACTATGCACATTTTATATTTGCAAGCCAAAATTAGTTGACAGTGTGGATATTGGTTATTTTCTAATAAATCATATATAAATGATAAGGATAAACAGAATTGCTGCTACTTATAAAATTAACGTATTATACTTTGTATGTCGTGCACCAGTGCATTCTTACCAATGGCATGCCTGTGCTCTGCAGTGTAATGTGAAGCACAGACACACCAAATGCCTGTGTGGCATATGAATCCCTTTTGATTAGGTTAGCTACCTTTATTTTGCTGTTTCATAACTACTGAAAGTTTTGTTACCCTTTTTTTTCATCTATAGGTAGCTGTATTAGCCATGACCGAAAACTTTGCAACAGGAAATATTTTCAGTGAAAGTTGATGTACATCATGAGAAGCGGTCAGTTTTTGATGAAGCTTCTTTGAAAAYGGTCAAAATACAAGAGCTCCATCACAAAAACAGCACCTGGTCCAGCCACGAGAGTAGTCACTTCAGATCTAGGAGATCCTCGTTCAATGCCCTGCTCCAGAACAGGACAGGACAGAAGAGTAACTTGAACCTGAGTCTTTCACATTCCAGCTAAATGCCCAGAAATTTTTGTTTTCCTGCCAGCTCTAATCTATGTGGAAAGAGATGAAGAGAGAGCACATTAAGTACGTGTGGTTGCAATGAACAGTTTTATATATGGCAGTAAAACTGTGAGAGTTTTAGCTTAGACATACTTGACACAAACAGTCTAGTTTTGCAAAACATGACTTTTAGAAAAGGGAGAAAATATGGAGCTGTGTTTTTACAACCATTCCCCAAATTTAGCATTAAAAACCTTTGGTGGGAAAAGTAGAATCTGTCTTTTGCTGTCACAATACTCTGCTACCATCACTGAATTTTGTTTAGAATAATATGGCCTTAATGCCCCCATCTCCCGTAGAATTGCTCAGACTGGTAGTTGATTAGAGCGGAGAGAGGTGCCAGTATTATCTGTGTTAGTGCTCCAGAGGTCATCCTACACTAACAAGACCGCCCCAGTCAGGGATGACAGAATCCAGCTGTTGCGCCTTCAGCTGAATGAGAAGAATCCACTTAATGCCAGGGATGTGTCTCAAAAGATTAACTATTCTAACTAGTTACTCTCCACCTCTGCAAAAGTGGCTGGCTCATCGTTATTGTCCTCTTTTTAGCAGAGGCCTATGGTATACATGAAACCATTTACCTCTTTAACCTTGTGAACTGTAAGGCACCAAATACACATTGTTTTAAACAGATAAAACAAAGTTTTAACTTCACTGATTTCTGCTTAAAAGTGAGCTCATGTACCTCTGCAACAGAAGGTAGTGCTCCACTTCAAAGAAATACGTATATGCATTTTTTTTAATGTTAAAGCAGTGTACTAGACATGCCACACTCCCTCTGTTTAGCAGCAGTGAGTCCCAGTCTGAACGATAAGAGGAATGGCACGAGCACACTTGCCGTCATTTTATAGCACTTTTACAGTATACTCTGAAAAGCTAACATCCTTAGGTAGAGGCTTAATATTTTAAAAATCCTTTAAAAGCTATAACGTTAAATATATTAGTTAGCAATATTCTTTTTTATAGTACGCTCCTAGTAGCCTGAAACTTGTTCCCAACTAGCACTTTCTTATATGCTGTTTTGTGGGGGGTTTTGTTGCTCTTTTAACAGGATGCAAGTGGACATGGCTCTTGCTTCCAAGCTGCTCACTCGCTTGCATGTCAGCATCCGTGAGAATGTCAGCACTGCTCCGGGGCTACAGATTTATTGCTTGGCCAGCAGAGGGTACTAGAGTTTTCTAATGACTTCAGAGACCCGAAGGAAACCAATCGTGAGGTCAAAGTATACCTATTGTTTTGTTCCATTTCCCACTGACACTGATTGCTATGGGTTGTTTTTTGGAAGGGCGTTGGGGTTTTCCTGGTTCTTGAGCGTTACATTAGACAGGACTGATCTCCAATTTTCTTCCATTCAAATGATCTTGCCTAACAAAAAAGAAAAGCCGTTTAAAACTCATTTTATAGTTGAATGTGATTTAAACATGCAGAGGTTTTAATGGCATTAGAGTTCTTCAAGAGTTTTAACACCACTTGGACTCTTTTAAATAATATGCTTTTAGAATGCTGACCAATTAAAAGGAGAAGAGATTTTCAAAGCTCGAGAGAAAATTTGTGAATCCCATCAGAAGTGTACTTGAGGATATGACGAAAGCCTCTGTTTTTCAGCAGGCATTATAATTTGCAAATTCATGGGAAGTCCTATTTCAGAAATAGATTCTATTTCTTTTTATCTGTATTTTGATTTTGCTGATAAAGCTGATGCTTAAGGTATGAACCCAGCATAAATTCCTCAGTTTATTGCCTGGTGATAACAACATTAAAGTGAATGCAAAAACAGAGGAGATATGCATTCTCTTCAGCTTGCTCCTGAAGTGAAATAAGCGTATAAAGCATGGTGGAAATGCCACAGGAAGGCTTTTCCAAGGTTTTGGGTTTTTTTCTGTTTATTACAATAAAAATCCAGATCTTGCCTACAAAGTTTTCCCTAGAACCAACTTCAGTGGCTGGAGATCGAGTGGGATTATGACACCGCAAGAACCAAGGAAGTGAAATTTGAGCAAATAAGACGGAATGACATCTTCAGTTATTCAGTGATTTTAGTGACATAAGGGATCGCACCATCATGTAGTCTGACTTCTTACATAACAGAAACCATGGAATTTCACCCTGTAATTCCTGTACTGTATCCAATAAAAATATGGTTGAATTACAGCATAGTATTTAGAAAGGCATCTGGTCTTGATTTTAGGAGTCCGGGTAAAATGTTTGCTCCTAATACTCAGATCATTCTAAAATGGGATGTAGGCACCTAATTCACTTAGGCTTTTAATATTTTAATTGCCTCTTTTAAAAATGGCTGCCATGATTGGTATGGAACCGTAACAATATACAACTAACTTCTAGCTTAATGTTGCTTACAACGTTTTTTATAGAGAGGGAAAACAACATGAAACTACTGAAGAGCTTACTGTTCATTAGGCATTATAAGAGAGTCTTCACCTCTGATTTATCCTTTCTAAATGCTGTTTTTCATTAGAAGATGTAAATAATAATTTCTTGCAGGTGTAGGTCATTGACTGATGCAATGTGGAAAAAAAAAAAAAGGAATCCAAATCAGAAAAACACTGAAACATATCCTTAACATTTATAAGTGAAAAACAATAATTAAAAATAGATTAATGGAAGACTAAATTCTGCCCCTCTAGTGCTGGTACTTTGAAAAACCCTAGGAATCAATGCTTTCAGAGTCTGTACCAGGCCAGCCAGTTTTGAGAACCGTATCCACATCCTGAACTAGAAATTAATATACTGTGATTTCTCTTTCTCTACCTCGTTCCTAGTGATGTTTCTGCAGCCTTTGGTCTAAATTATTAAGACACTTTCCAGAGCTGCAGTTGACCATGCATATGTGATCGACAAACAACATCTATGAAAACAATATAACTTAACACTGAAGCTGGGAGAGGACAAGGTGATATGCAAAGAGATCTAATATCTTCTTATCTGCAGCATCAGGCTGGATGACTTCATGTTGAGAAGCATATGCTCACTCTGTGTGCTACAGAGTCATCCTTAAACACTACTCAGGCAGGGAAAAACTACTTCTTCTGCTTACCATCCAGTTACGGAACTCCTCAAAGCACTGTCTTTATCGAGTGCCTCTTGTCTGTAGGCACAAAGAACAGGACAATACATGAGAGGCATTGCCATCAACTTTACCATTTAACTTACACTTGGTCAGAGGTGCAAGGAAAGAGCACATCTTAAACAAGAAAAGGTCTGCAGTAACATCCTCTTGAAAAACAAAAGGTGAAAGGGCTTTTCCCCATTCTTGTTGTATCTGATGTTGAGGTGAAGGCACTGCTGGAGGGCTAATCAAAGCCGAGTGGGAGGAATAAAGCACAGCATCTACTCGCAGGGATACCAGGGATAGAGGCTACAGTTCAGTAGCTACAGGATTTGTTTGGATGCTGTGAAACACGTGTCATCCTCTGGCTGTTCATCACCTTTTGCTGAGATGGCCTCATCCCCTCGTTCATCATGGCATGATGGCCAAATCACTGCAACCAAGTCTGCAGCCCCCATGCAGCCAGAGAAGGAGCAGCGGTATGAGCTGGGATGTGCTGCCACACATGCCTGCATCTAAGATTTCCAGTCCACTTTCCGGATATTATCTGAAGTTGCCATTGAAGACTGTAAACTAAAAGAGGTCAAGTGTAAGTTTCCTAGAGGAGCATGAGCATCTTGCAGAAGGGTAGCAGCACGCACCTGCAGGGAGCGAGGGAGGTGGCAATGCCAAAAACAGCGTCAGAAGTTTGTTTGCTGAAGATGAGTCACAGCCCTTAATCTCTTTGTGCTTGAATTCTCCATCTACAATTACACGTAACGAGGACATCCTATGACAAGAATAACCATGCCAAAGAGTGGGAGATCCTCAGATCACGCAGTAATTGGACCCTTTATTTTCTTATTTAGTTAGAAAGTAGCATGAGAGGAAATAAAATGATGGTTGTAGAGGAGATGTGCAGAGGAAGCACAGACAAGGTTTAGCAAAATGGTTGGAGTACTTGCTCTCAGAACGAGAAAAGAGAATTAATATGTCAATTAAGATGGGACACATCCAAAATAGTAGGGGAAAAAAATAGAGAATGGATGATGTGTCTTTGGGTAAAAATTAGTAGGGACAAGGAAAACACAAGTGTGTAGAAAAAGTAATATGGACATGTAAATCATAGATTAAAGTAGAAATTTTCAATATGTAAAATAAGTACTAAAAGATCCCTACCAACAAACAAATATATTGTATATATCCTAACTATCCTTCAAAACAGAATAAGAACTGAAGTTTTTCTGTTACTTATTGATGTTTTTAAGGATTTAGTCAGTTATTTTCATGGGGAATTGCTAGAGAATGCTATGTCACCATTTAATCAGAAGAAAGAATAGAAGATTGCAGAACAGAAGGAATATTTCTTGTTTATTTTCTTAAGATTGGTAGGAAAGCAACATGTTAAATTGGAAAATAAGACAACTTAAAATGTTAGCTCAATAAAAGCCATCAGATATTGTTTATGGATTGCAGTGAGGTTTTGTTATTTTTTTAATTGTTCCTGCATTACTTGTGGGCATGTGACTATAGTTTATGCTGTTATGTTGTCAGGTTTCTGATAATGGGAAGGACTGTTTGTTTAGACTGTGTAGCTCTTCACTTTAATTCACTCTGGCTCCAGTGTGACATGTTAAAACTACTATCAATGGAAAATCCAAATTTCCCAGAAAGACTTAAAAGAGCAATCTCAGTGAACTGAAATTATCTCCTCTTAAAGCTAATTACCTTAGTATACTTAAGAAAGTAGTGCTATAGGAAATCTGTTTCTTTAGACTTTCTTCTATTTCATTAAATGCCTCAGGTCAATATGAATAATTATTGTTTGCTTTTATTACACTTTTTTCATTATTCATTTACATGCCTGTGAAAGGACATAAAACTAAAATAATCCAACAAATTAAGAGTAAATTTTTGAGACAGGCATTCATAATTAAAAAACAAACAGCAAATATTTTCACCTTTCAGTTTATTTTATTAAAAAGAAAATACTGTGAGGTTTCCATTTAATAGGAAGCTTTAAAGCATTAATGAGTCTCCCAGGGCAGTTATTGGAAGTAAATATGGAATGCGTCCAAAATTAAATACATTCTACCATTTTCTGTTACCTAAGGGCTGGATTTAGGAAAAATATGCATCAAAGGCTGCTTGCTGACGAAAGCAATACATGATTCTGTGTTCTATGTCATCCTCTTTCACAAGAGTCCACCTAATGCCATTAGCAGATATGGCAGTGTGGCAGTTTTCCCCAATCCCCAAGAATGGGCTTAGAGTAGATTCTTTATTTTGACTGACCCAACTGTAATTTTGGCAATCGTTTTAAAGCCCCAAATCCCAAGGATTTTATGACGTCACAGGAGCTGTCTTTTATAAGGGACAAACTGGGAGACAAGTCAAGAAGTTCTCATACTCCAAAGCCTGCAGTCCTTACTGTAACACATGGGCTGGGCTACGTGCTAGCAAATCTTGGGATGAAGGTGAGAAAGAAAGATGAGGAGGGTATGTGAGGGGAGATCTCTTAATACAGCTCGCTATCACCCTCTACTAGTCATATATTCCACTTCCATTTATTTTTATATAAATTAGGCACTGATTTCCCAGACCTACTAAGAGAATTGTTTCCCTATTAGTGCAATTTGATTCAGCTCACCCTTCTGCATGACTCAGTCATGAACATACGGCCTCCCCCACACCCATTCAGACTGGAGTTGTGTTCATCCTTCTCTAAATATGTATTATTGAGACACTGTCAAATGCATTTTCTCCCATCCACCTTGTACTCATTTCATTTTAGCAGTTGCATGCAAACAGTTGAGACATGAAAATATATCAGGAATTACACAAAAAAGTTCATTTCTTTGAAATGAATGAACAATAGGTCAGTATTCCCACACTTGTTCTAATCTTGGATTATCCACATGGAAAATAACCACTACTCTCTGACATTGCCTATTTAGTACAAGCCAAGAAAAAATAATGCAAAGGTTTTAAAGCAAGTTTTTTAGATACTATTTTCTTTGCTATTGTCATGGAAATGAAGAAAAGCGCTGCCACAGAAAATAAAACTTAAATCAAAGCACAGACATTTTTTCTGCAAGCAACCATAATCACTCACATATCATCTCTATCTGCTTGTCTGTTACTTGCCCCACTATCATTTGTCAAGCTCTTTGGACAAAGGTTAATTTTGGGCAAAAAATTAGCAAAATGAAATCCCTGAATATCATGATAATTTTAATAATCCTTCCAGTAACATTATTCCTTATCCTAGACTTTGCTTATACAGTCTTCCCTCTTTCTACACAAAGCTATTGATTATATTGCAAGCAGCTTGCCATGCTGGATATCTCTCCTCTAGACCAGCTAGTTTTGTAATACTTTCCTCTTAAAGGTCAGTACTGATGTTCTGGAAAAAGAGGAAATAAATTTGGTGTAGAAAGACTGCAATAGAATAAGACATCTAGATGAAAAGGGGTTTTTTATCTATGCTATTATTCAGAGGTAAGCTAAAGATCTGCAGCCAGATAGTTGCAACTCACCCTAAACTCTTGTTATTTTAGCCCTGACTACACAGGATGTTCTACATAGCCAAACAATCTCATAAGGAAAAAAAAAATCTTTGTGAACTCCTGTCTACAGTGTCATCTTGCAAAAACGAATAACACTGTTAATTGCATAGCAAAATAATTCCCCTTATCAATGTCACCTTTTGGTTCTAGTCTTGTCTTTTTGTTTTAGGGATGAGAATGACACATCCTAATATGCTGCATTTAGTATGCTTTTTAGTATCATGATAATGGAGAAATTGATTAATTCCCTGTGTCTTGTATAATGAGGGCTACATAGTTTTTATCCTTATGTAACAATGATAACAATGATAGTAATTTGCTTTAAACTTTTGTGACTATCCCTATATTTCATCCCAGTAGCATTTAATGATCACCTTAACTGATTTTGAAAGATTTTCTTTTTAGATGGAGAACAGTCAGCTTTTTGAACAGGATCAGAAAAGCAACTTACATGAACAAGAATCAAAACAACTTGCACCATAAGAAAAATTTAGAACACAAGAAAGTTTAGAAGTTATCTTGAAAGATATGGTCCAGAAATGAGATGTACAGGCTAAACTGCTCCCTGTTGCTTAGGCAGTTTGCTAAAATCTAGTGTGCAACCAGTGCACATTAATGTTTCCAAAATCCGGCATCTCTTTTTTGCTGTTTTGCATCCATTAGTTAAATCCTGTGCTCTTGTAGCAAATCTGCAAAAAATCCTCCAGAAAAAACAGATTTCTTCACCACAAATATACTAGACTAGTCTAGAGTAACTTATTTATGTGAATACAGTTTGTGTTTAGCAGTTTAATTTAAAAAAAAAAAAAAATTGTGGGTGCAGACAAAAGCATACTACCTGTACATATTTAAACTATATAGTATGTGTTCTCATGAGCCACGTAAAGGTAAGCTTAGCGCACAATGTTGCAAAAATGAAGTAGGATATAAGATAACTAACAGTTATTGGAAATAAGAATCCAGTGGAGTTCTGTATAGTAGAATTGAGGTTACAGACATCAGGAATCAGATATATGCAGATATACAAATTCTCAACAGGAATCTGAAGGTTTATTCCTTTTTCTTTTTCTTTCTTTTTAAAGAAAATTTGGGGTATCCTGCATAAGTTTTGTACATTTTGAGAATGCTTTCCCAAGTATTTAGACACCACAGTAGGAAGTTTTTTTAAACCAAAAAAGAAAGAGCAAGGGAAGGGCAGATGGAACTTCAAATCTGAAGTAATGCAACAGCAAGTGATGGCTGGTGACATCTGGAAGTGTCGGGACTGCTGATTGTCATCAAGCAAGTTGCCTAAATTTTAGACAGACCAGGAAACATGTTCGTTTAATTCTTTTGGGTTTTTTGTGACTAATTAAAATGTGTTTTATTGCATGTTTTGACATCCTTTTGATTTGTAGCTTGGGCATACCTGTGCTGAAGACCTTGGTAACTTTGGGAAAGACCTTAACACGCAATTCTGCCAGGGCTAGTTCACAAAAGTGTTGGTGTCTTATTTTGAGCTAGTGAATTCATGCCTGACTTTGTAATTCCAAAGGTCCTTAGATTGGAGTGAAAAAATAACAGAGACATTCTGGTGTAATCTCTGGTTAGTCTGGGACTGATCTCTTGGAGGAAGACTGGATTTCTATTGTGTGGACATTTGCGGTTGGAGCTGAGGGAGGGGCAGGCTTCCAGAAATGGGAAAGTCTGAGAACAGCTGGAATATGGTTCCACAGACGCTGCAACAGCATCCAGAAATATCTGTGGTATGACTGAAATGGTGGAGGGGTGATGAGGCAACATTATGCACAGCTATTACAGCCCTTTTTTTCTGCACCTCACCTTAACTCCTTGCTGAAACAGAGCCTGGGGTTCTGTTGTTTTACAGTACCTCAAAAAGTAAAATACAGGATTAGACCTCGACATTAGCATAAAGAAATCTCTGAAAAACATCTTGCAGTCAACACACAGGAAACATTTTAAAATATAAACTTTGTAAGTACTATTTAAAATAACTTTAATTAAAACATTCTGGAGGCTAGATTTCCTAGTACCCATTCTTTAAAATGTTGTACTGATGTTTGATATTTAAATTTAAATGCATAGTTGAGCATAACGAATACATTCCTATATGCTTAATTGACATAGTCCTGTCCAATCAATTCAGATTTCTCATTCTCCAGTCTCATGAATAGAGTAATCATAGCATACAGTCATCTGGCTTCTTCCAAGCTTGGAAAAAACCCAGCAGCTTCTCAGTTCTTTTCAAATTCTTTTGATCCCTTTCGACAAAGAAGTATTGAGACCACCAAAGCCAGCAACATTGCAGCCCATGTGCTAATAGTTGCTGGGTCTTCAGTGACTGGTGAGAGCAAACATTTGTAGTCTTAGTGGTATCGGTGCTATCAGTGTTAGAAGACACATCTTTAAGTCTTGTTCAGCTGAGGATCCTGGTACAAGTATAGGCATGGAAGGTGAACTCATAGCTCTTTCCACCTACCTTTGTAACCATACTGTTCTTCCTATAATTAGCTCATGTGCACAAAGTGATGAGGCATTTCCTGCTGGGCAACTGCCTGTTACTGAGGTCTCCAGTAACTTTTCACAGTATGTTCAGTAACCGTTCTATCCAACTTCTGGATGCTTTTTGGCCCACTTAAGCTGTCCTGTCCTGCACTGCCAGGGTATAGAAACTCAGAGTTTCTAGTCCATACGTCAAGTTCCCATCCTGTACTTTTCCTTTCTTTGGATTGAACAAAGCCAGGATAAAGCCAGGATCATGTGAATTATATGATCAATCTCAGTTCGTTAGCCTTACTTTTCCCCTGACTTTCACCAGTATCCTTTCCATTATCTGCCTTAATCTGATGATTTAACAATTATTACCCTTCCTTGGAAGTTGTGTTGACAGTCATTTAAATCTTCATTGTTCTTGAAAGAATGGACCAAATTTCATCTGGCTATTCAGTCAGATTTGGAGCTTTCTGCTGAAACAGAGAAGCTTTACCTTTGACTAGGTCCTTCCCCTATGCTTGTGTCAAATTTACTCTCAGTCTTTGACACTGGGATATTAATCTGAAGCTATTCAGTTATTTCTAATATTTATAAAAATCTCATTATTTAGAAAACTTTTGTTCTACTACTGAAATAAAAAAAAATTTACCCAGTCAAAAAAAAAGAAAAAGAATGGAAACAGAACATTTGTCAGCATAGAAAGAGTTAAATGAAATACAGTAAATGGAATAAAAGGTACACTGCTGAAGTGTGTAAACACCATAACCTGATGGAAATTCAGTTTGGTAGGTGTTATACAAACCTCCCAACAAGTCAGTTGTGTTGCTATAAGACACTGCCTAAGTTCTCATTAAAAGATTTGGCCTTGGTCTTTAAGGTCAGATCCCAAAAGGCTATTTGATTCCAGATGCAGATGCAGAGTCTAGCCTGCATCTATTCAATACTTATACCAATTTCCGTGAAAAGAAATCTGATTTCAGAATTTTCAACGTCTAAAAAAATGTAGCAGTGAATATAGAAAAGAGGGGAGAGTGTGTAATGCACAGTGTTAAGAGCAGTACCTTCGCTAAGACGACAGCTGTACCCCTTGATGACACTCATCTCTGCTGACAGTGCTGTCCAACAGCCTAACTTGAGTCACACCTGGTCACACCTCATCATAAGTCCCACCAACTGCCCTATGCTTTTGGAAAAGTCTGGAGTATAGAAGTGAGTTGAGAGGCAGCAAGGTGCCACAACACAASGTTTCGTAGGAAATGGTTTGGAGGAGGCAGCTTGGATTTTACATACTGTGCAGTGCAGGCTTTGAACACAAACAGTTTTATGCCCTGAGTAAAAGAGGTTAAAGACAACATAAAAAAGACCAGCTTGGAAACAGGGGAGTGATTTTGATTATGTCCTCCCAGTAGGACCTGCTGTCCCTCCTGTTGCAAACACTGCAAACTTACATTTCTGACTCGTTTTTCCTTATTACTAGGCTATAGAACTTTGCTTTAGTGGCAAAACTTTTAATTACTTGTTAATCCTACACTATGGCACAACCACCCCTCATTGTCTGGAAATGAAGGAACATTTCCATAAGCTGCAGGTGCCAAAATAAGAGGGAGGAAAGGGTTAAATTAAAAATGGATGAGGACACTCCGGGCTTAGATTAGGCCTATTAGAAGCAGGCAGAGGACTTCAGTAACTCTCATAGACTGCTTTTCTCCCTGGTAGTCCTCTGAAGCCACCTTAAAAAAAGTTCAGGCATGCCCTTCTAAAAGCAGTACCAGTCCTCTAAGACTAAGCAAAGCTCTGCAATGCACAACTCTTTCCCTTCATCCCACAAGCATAAAGCTCTCAGGCAGGTTGAGAAAGGGAAGGACTGAGCGTGAGGGTGGATATCCAGATGAATACACTGCTTGGAAAAAAAAGAAGAAAGCTTGCCTTAGAGGGCTCCTGCAGCTCTGAAGCAGGCAGTGCAGCACTGCTGCTCGGCCTGGTGGAGGTGAATTTCCATCTATCCCGCCCTCACTTAGATGCCGGTGGTCAGCTGGACCGTGTCCTGCTCTCAGAATTTGGCCAAGCATGAATTTTTCCTGGAATTTTTGTTATAATCTTAAGACAAAGGTCAGCATAAGAAAACAGGCTATGTATCAGTCCTTTTTCCTTCAGAATTAAAGCTCCTTTGTTAGTTTTCAAGAACCTGACCATGTAAGATTTCCTTTCCCTATCTTCAAAGCGTGGCCATTTGGCACATAGTAATGGCTCTGCGAACTCTCCAGCTGACTAATCTCAATGCAACCCTGTTAACTTACTCAGTGTCTGTCTCTCCTAACTGCCTGAACCACAACAAACTGTGCCCCGTACCTTATGAAAGAGATGCTGTAATAGAGGAGAAGGAATGATATTTCATCATCTGGAAGTGTCAACAGAAGCCTCTGCATCTGTACCGGAGCTTACAGGCTTCCAGTCAGCGCCGTATCAGCAGCTGGAACTAACTCCCACCAAAAACACTGATCTCAAATTGCAACAACTGCATCGAAGCAAACACTGGAAATCAGGAGGAGGCAGTTATGGAAATTACCTCCTTTACCTGCCAGCTGTATAAGAGCACATGTTGTACCTGCACCATCTGTGGATACAGCTTCACTGTAATTTAAAGTGTAAAAGCCATCATATTTTTCTCTCAGGAGTCAGGACTCCCCAGTGTACACTAATATGTAAAATGCTTTGTTGCTATAAGGTCCAATTGTATGTGCACATATGTCAGCCTTTACTGAGGCTCACTAAGTCATTGTCAGGCAGATGTTGTTTTGCCAGGTGTGCTTTTGTAGAGCTTACAGCTGGATAACTTTCCTCCAGAGAGGATTTTTAAATTGGAGATGGGCAAACCTCAAAAGGTTTAGATGTTCAATTAAATAAGCATCTAAAAGTCTGGATGCTTACCTGAACCAACTCAAGGCCGCCCAAAAAAGGTTGTAGGCCTTATAGAATAGACTCTTTTGCAAGCTTTGTTGTAAGTATGACAAAAAAGATATTTTTTTCCTCCCAACAAAAGCACATTAAATTTGCAGATTATTTTAAATCAGATTTTTGCAAGCTACAAAATTTTGTTTCAGTTTTGCATAAAGCTTCAGGTCAGTTTTATTTTAGCCAAATCATATGCCTAATCCCTAGTTTAAAACCTTGTGGGCCATATTGCGTTCAATTTGAACTAGGTGGAAAATCTCCCATTATTTTGAATAAAAAGGAAGCTCTGAGCTATGCATCTTACAAAATATGTCTAATGCAAAAAGCAGAAACTCTGTATAGAAATAAGGCTTTAACTTGTCCATGTATTTCAATAGGAGAAATAGGACATTGCTACCAATACCAATGGTTCAAAAGTCATTTTTTCTTTCTTTTGTAAGACAGCGCTAAATTTGTAATTTGGGGGAGCCCAATAAAATTCCTCACTTTTCTGCTGTGAAACAGTAACCTAAACAGAGAAGCAGCTAAGTTTTTGATAGACCATAACTTTCACTTCAGCAGTTAGGAAGGTGGGATGTTGTTTGCTGCAGAAATGTTTCCTTTTGCTTTTCCACAACAAAAAAATACAATTCTGCCTGTTTCATGTGGTAAACATTTTAGAGTGCTTGACAGATTGTAAGTGATTTTTCCCAAGCAATAATAAAGGTTTGACCTGATGACTGGAATTGAGGGAATAATTTGTAATGGATAATTCATTAAATTTATATGGCCTATTTCTTCATCTAAAAATATCCCCCCAGAGGAAACAAAAAAAGGTGATGGAATTTGCTATCATCAAGGTTAATAGAAAATTCTTTTCAAGTCAATGGAATGACTCAACATAATTCTCTTCAATTATTAGTTATTTATGATGCTGTGTTGATAACATCTGACACTATTGCTTCATGGTTAATCATTCAAGAACTTTTAAAATAAGTCCAGCATTGTTTCTGTGATTTTTTTCCTGTATATAAAGAAAATTTTGTCTGCAAGAAGAGATATTTCTCAAAAGTATATGAGAATTTCACACAAAAGATTCTAATTGCCAGAATTACTTATTGTGATTTGCTAGCAAATATTTGCAGAGTATTTTTGCAGAATGGAAGCAATTCAGCTGGAACCATAATAGAGAACCATAAGTGGCTTGATCAGAATGAGTAAAAATACAATGATTTCTACTGGACATGAAAAGTCATTAGAAGAAAACAATCTGGAAACAATATAAACGTGCAAATAGGAATTGCACAGTTGTATGTACTTTTGGCTTCGTTCATACCTTTTCAGTAGGTCCTAAACAGACATTGTAGGACAACCTCTGTTTTGCTACACAATTTCTCAAAGATCTCAATGCTACTACCTTTCGTTAACCTCTATTTACCATATTATCTGTATATAGATAGTATAGATAGTATAGATCTATATATAGACCAATAACCCTGTAGACACTTCTCAGCTGACAGATATACTGCATTATATATTTCATCATTCAGTACATTAATGCTGAAAGAAATATGAAATATGTGTAAGGATAAATCAGAAAAGAATGAAGGGCTGTGAAAAAGACAGCTAAATCCCAAGAACCACTTTGCTTTCAGATGAGAATATATGTCCAAAAGCATCTAATGTACTTTGCGGTCCTGAGGTCATGATGTGCTCATCACTGACACTAATACCTCGAAGAGATGCAGTCAGTCTTCAGCTAGCAAGATGCTTTTATAGGTTCTGTTTGTATGTTAATTGGCTTACACTGATTCATGTACTGTTTATCCTAATGTTAGACTTCTGTTAAGGAGCCTAGATAGATCTCCACAAGAATTTCAAAGGAGACTACAATTAATGCCTCATGCAGGAGGTTAACAAATATTTTTTCCTCTCCTGAATGTCACACTTCTGATCACTCTGGAAGTACTCTTTACTTCCTTTCTTGCAAAAGCTCTGTGCAAGAAAGAGCATAAGGAGGTGAAGAAGATGTTTCAGCAACTAACACACAGAAACATCTAAGAACAACTCTGTAGCCCGTCAATATTCCGAAGAAATCTTTGTTGTCCAGAAAACTATTTGATAAGATTTGCTTACTGAATTAACAAAATTGCTTTAAAATAGTTCAGTTACAGTAAGCTGATGTTCAACAGTTTGTAAAACACATAGAAAACCTTTCAGTTGGCCAGGTCTGCATTTCAAATTTATAATAAATTCCAAACCAGGTGAGTATCAAATGGTTTTATGTTTCTTTGCCAACACTGTGTGCAGCTGTGGTAATTCCTGATTAATCAGGATGTGAAGTTTGGGAGTATGTTCAATAACGTGCGTATAATTCAGGTATTTCACTACCCATACTATTAATGTTATCTCACATTTTTTTCTGCTATTCCCGGAAGCATCAGTACTGAACTGTAATGCTTGGGTTGGTGGCATACTATCAATATTTTAAGGTCAGGGTCTAATAGTGTTGTTGAGAAGACTAAAAAAGAGTTATACTTTCCTGTAGAATAAATTTGTTATGATCAGTTGTGAGAAATGGATGCTCTTATTCATAAAGAGGTCTAGATAATTTTCTCAGTCATGACCATATTAGTTCTGATTTATTAAAACTTCCTCTTCCACAGGGTAATTTCTGAATCCCATGATGAAATGGCTTGTCCATAGCAAAGTCTTTCCTACAACTTCAGGTCTAGTTCTCTTTCATTAACTACATTTTGACACAAAAGTAAGGCCATTCATGGAAAAAAAAGAAAAAAAAAAAATATAAAACCACAGTTGTTATGATAGGTGACGGACTGACAGTTGTAGAAAAAAACATGCTTGTGTTCTTCTACTGAAAAAAAATGCACCGATTATATTTGCTTCCTTTACATAATAAAATATTGTTTGTTCTTTTCAGAGCTGGCCTTTACATTTAAATGAAAAGTGAACTTTAAGATAAGGTTATATTTTCAAACATAAAAGGGTTTTCCTTATCTCACTTCCTGACACTCTGCTTTAGCTGTCTTTTCTTTAAAAAAATCATTTGACCTTTTAAATTACTAGAATTGGAGATAAAACATCACGGAGCCCTGTGGAGCTGACAGACAACTGATTCAATAATTTTCAGTTGTTCTATCTGTATCTTAACGTAGTGAGATGTACAAAACCACCACGTTTGAACAGCATCAGTCTGGCTTTCTGTTATTTATGTACAAAATTTTCTGATGGTCACAGAAATCCTTGGTAAAACTAACTGACTTGTAAAAGAATTTTTTTCTTCATTATTGGTTTTTTTCTTTTGCTTGGGATTTTCACCTTTATAATGTCATAAAAGGTATGGAAAATCTTGATCTTTTTTCAGAATGTTATGAAAAAAAACCAAAAAAAACAAAACAAAACATAGGAACTTAGCTCATTAGCTTAGAAATTATCTCAACCACAAATCAGTGTGCACCTGCTAAAATAATTGTCTCCTTCTGGTATTTTCCATATAATGCTCCTTTGCTATGTAATGCAGTATAGGTAAATCAGCTATCTTTTAAGTAGACCTGATGGCAATTAAACTTGATGAATAGCTGCTGCGATTTCAAGGTATTAGTCTTTGCTTCTTTCAACCTTGCTATTAATATGAATTTTCAACCCAAACACAATATTGTAAAATGTCATGGAATCTGAAGACAGCCAGAAGATGTTTAAGAAGACAAAACGAGAGTAAAGGTCATAGATACCCTTTTAAAAAGTTGAATAAAAATTAATCCAGGGCCAGGAAGATCAGACGGAAGAGCTTCATCTTCTCTTTAACCAGACTTGGGGGTTAGTCTTTGTCAAGCAGTGATAAAATGGATTAGATATGCTGGCAGTGTGGCCAAGATGATTCAGGTCTTCCTCTTGTGACAGATTCCTGGGATTTATGTTACACACAAATTTTTTGTTCAGATAAACTTCGTTARAAAACACAGCCCTACAGTTTAATCATGCCAGATATATGCAATATAGGTTAAAATGTACTGCAATAAAGAGCACAGACCACTAGGGCTCTGAGCATTCAGTCAGCTGCGTATTATTGTCCATCTACACAACCTCCAAAGAAGTTTAAAGGAAACACCTTGAGACTTGTGTGGATTTTTATTAACCCTGCACTGTGAATTGATGGGGTGCTGGTGAAAAACAAACATAGGCAGAGAAAACATGCGGTCTG
Source organism: Phoebastria nigripes (assembly GCA_035582835.1). Lineage (NCBI taxonomy): Eukaryota > Metazoa > Chordata > Aves > Procellariiformes > Diomedeidae > Phoebastria > Phoebastria nigripes. Next base: position 581,548 of record JAYKAV010002943.1, read on the forward strand.
CTCTGCACAAGAGCTCTTTATTGACAGTTTATGACATAGACTTGGAGTGGCCTGATATTGCTCCTATGACCTTCGCCTCCCAAAACTTACAGGCATTTTGAGACTTGGTTCACCCCATGAGGGCCTGCCTGGCCTTGTCATTGCAACTTTCTCCTCAGTGTTGTTCTGAGAATTAATTGTGAGCACTGGAGACAATTACACATGCTTTTTGCCATCTCTTGACCTAAATTTCTGCCAGCTTTGCTTTCCTAATCTACATACAGACCTAGCTCAGGATTGTGCCAAATTACACATGGCAGATTAGTAATGGGGTCTACAGTTAACTAAAACTTTGAGCTGGCACCCAAATTCCACACCCACATTGGCCCAAATTCAAAATAGATTGCAAGAGAGGAAAGGATTTATTTAGCCTTTTTTTTTTTTTCCCCAGGGATAAGGAAACCTATTATAAGCAATAAGGCGGCTAATTCTTTTTTCTACAGCTCCTGAACTCCTTTTGGTTTCTATGTTAGCTTGCTATTAAAAACTAAATTAAGAAGAATGGCTAATCAGTTAAAAGTCTGTACATACAGATCTTTTAGTAGAGGAAAAATAAGTACAGTTGGTTTTGTTACCTATGTGAGTATTAAATTTATTAGTAAAGCTATCTCCCTTGATCCCAGTACACCTTTCTATATTATGTTCTGTTAATTTTTTGCAGTAACTTTCTTTTGAATTTTCTTTATATCTTTAACAAAACTGTCAAGAGAAAACACACAGAAAAAAGATTTTGGCTATATGCTATAAAGCCAAGAGCAGGCAAAATGTAAAAGATCAAAATAAAAATTAAACTTGCTTCAAAATAAATCCAACACTACTACTACACTTCACATTATCTAGCAGTACTCATTAAAACAAAATTGAACAGAGCAGTAAAATAGATAATAAGTACACACTAAGTTCTAGGGCCAATGGCCAATTTTTCTGAGTGATCAAGATCTTCAAGAGCTTGCAGAGATTAAAGGCCTGCAGAAAAAGTCTATTTTCCTTACCAGAGTCCCACTAATGGGTCTTACCAAATCTGTCCTGAGAACTAGAACAGGAAATACCCTCCCAGCAGCTGTATCTGTAGATTCCTCAACTTGGGGTTTTACTCACAATCAGCATTCTGCATTTCTGGGGCATGGTCACAGTTTTGCCGCTATTCAAAAAGTTCTCAAATGCATGAGTTCGACAACGGATGTTATGTATCTGTCATTCAAGAGAGTCTATAATGTACAGAATTTCAACCAAGCTTTTGAAATGTGGCAGCCAAGAAAGGACAGTCAGCTGGAACCAAGTTCTTCTGAAGTATCAATTCCTGCATAATAATAAATCCATACAAACTGTAGCATTCTTGTTCCCCTTTTTTTCTTGCCTTCAGCCTCCACATTACAATATTTGCAATACAATATATTTTGTAAAACTGGTCAGTAGATATATTGTTGTTAGAACAACCAAAAATCACCTGTCAGACAATTCTGTGAAGTGATGAAGTACAAGAAAATAGTACTGGGTACACTACCTATGGTCCGTGTAGTGTACTATCTGGTATCCAAAAGTGGCATGCCTAAAAAAAATTATGAAAATGAAGGTAGCTTCAGAATCCGCTTATTTTTTAGCTAAGGGATTTCCTGAACCAGAAGTGATTTCTGTATGTATAGTCACACCGAATAGTTTGTTCCTCCACAAACACGTCAAACCCCTCCACAAACCACATACTTCTTTAGCATTTGCAACATCCTTTGGCAAAGAGTTCCACAGCTGAACTACCCAACTGCACAAAGAACCTCTTTTCCTTCTGTTTGCTTTGATGTCCATTAGTTTCAATATTCAAAGAAATAGCAAACTGACATCTTTTTAACTTCTCCATGCTAGTCACAATTTTATTGGCCTCTTTCATGTTCTGCCTCCCCCATTCTGTTTCTTTCCCAAAATGTCTTTTTCTTTCTTTCTAAGAAAGTCTTTCCTTGCTTTGAGTCAATCCTGTGCCCCCTCTCTGAATATTTTCTAGATCTACTCTATCTTTCTTTGAGATTCAGGGTGTCAGCTGGATTTATACGGTAGCATAATGAAGTAGGGGATGAACTGATCTGTGCAGAGGTCTTTATTCATGGTGTCCTCTGAAATGTAGGAAAACTAGACCACAATGCCAAGATACTCCAAAGAGCTACAGTAGTGATATTGCAAACAAAACACTAAGTCCAGGTTTTTACTTTGTGTTTTGTTGGGTTTTTTTCAAACCTTAATATGCATGGTTCTTTCCTTTGGAGGTACAAAGTACCAAATTTAAACAAACAATTTTGAAATACCAGTAACTGGCTATGAACCATTCCATTTTGGAGTTTGATAAAGTGCATACTTGAATGGTACTCAGTACAAGTCTGGGGAAAAAAAAAGGTCATATAAGAGAATTATACAACTTTCATAAAACTTCCACAGCACTTAAATTTTTTTTTTTTTTTTTTAATATCATGCCATTAGCTTCTGAATGGCATGGTAAAGCAAAATCCAACACCAGGCCCAGCTGCTCGTTTTATAAGATGACAACTTGGGAGTGCTTTGGCTGATAAGTATCAAAATGTTCCAGGAACCCATAGAAACAAATGCTTTGATTTTCACGCAATTTAAAACACAAGAAAAACCTTGCTTAGGGAACAGTCAGGCTCTCCAGACTGTTTAATTCTACTACTGCTCCTTTCTACTGCCTGCATACCTCAAAGGCAGCAAATTAATCTTATGTGTGAGCAGATAATGGCTGAGCGTCCACTAAAAAAAAGAGCTTTCCAGAGCAGCCTGTGGGAAGAAGCAAAAACTCCAATGCAGGAAGACAGAAACAGCAGGCACCAGAGCAAACGCAGATGTGGGGTGAAGAGGAAGTAATGAAAAAGTGAACTTGGAAACATGAGCAAAAGGCAAGAACCCAGAGAACGGAGCAGGAAAACTTATGAAAAACAGGAAGAATTTTACATGTTTAAAAGCAGAGGTCCAGAGTCAAGATAGCAGAAGAACTAGAAACTTGACCATGCAAGAAAAAAAGAGGGAGATACCTAAGATAACAGAACACCCTTTTTTCTGCCAAAGGTGGAAACTGGAGTGTGATTGATCTACAGGATTCTTGGCATACCTAAAGGAATTACTGAAAGGAAGTGTTGGTGAAGGGCATGCACTGGGCATAGAGATGTGAACTCTGATGAATGGCTAGGAGCCTGGGCAAGTTTGGTTGCTCAGGCTACAGAATCAACGTGCAATTCCGGTGCCATCTCTGTCTGGTGAAGTCCTGAAAGGTTCTCCTAATCCCTGCAGGAACAAATACGCACAGGAAGCAAATTGTTTTGGGAGGGATGGAAGGTGACGCACAGCCCAATGATCTCCATGCTGAGACCTCCTTCACTCCTCTCTGTCGTAACTGTCTCTTCTTCACAACACTTGGAACAAATTGAAAATTATACAATTAATAAGGTGATTTTATAGTAAATGTTTCAACTTATTAAATAAGCTGGTGGGTGAGTAGRAAAGAAACTCTCTCGCAACATATAAATTTGTGTTCCTTGTCAGCAGCCGTGGGAAGGCGACTTAGAAAGATAGTACCGCTGCCAGCCTGTGTATACAGTGTAGATGCCTAATTTTGCAGCAGYGTCCAACTTCTCAGTACCTCCTGTAGCTGAGCCACGACAGAGCACAGAAGATGCTGACTGGGACAGCAGCACATGCCACTTTCCACATGCGGCAGAGCTGGTAACTTCGCATGTTAATGAACAATTGTGTGCTTGAGAAAATGAGTGCTTGAGAAAAATTGCCTCACCGCAGAAGTTGCACTGGAGATGCACCTTGTCATGGCATTACTTGTCTTTGGCCAAGCTGGCCTTTATCCAATCGCCTGTATGTATACATAATAGTTACCACCTGAAACTTTTGAGATGTAAAGTGCCAGACAGTAGCCTTCTGCTGCACACTAAAAAAAGACCCCATATTTTGAAGCTGGAAGATATTGAACCATGAAAAAGTATAGGAAACAGAAATCACCACCAACATGAAAGCACTACTTTCACATTATATAGAGCAATTGATTTCCACTTCACAAATCTTGAAGAAGTATCTTTTAAATGTCAAGCAGCCTACTGAATTTCAAGGCAAAAAATACTCTACATTACTCAGAAGTATTGCAGAAATGCAACTGAATTATTTAGACATTGCAATTTCAAATACCTGGACAGCATGGACAGCTGGACAGCACTACTGCGCTGCCAAATGGCTGTATTGAGTCATAATATATAATTTTAGGAATGATTATCACACAAGGTGTTAAACAAAGTTGGTATGGACAACATAGTTAGTTTTCCAGGCACTGCTTTTAGTGGTCTAAAATGAATGTTTATAGCCTATCATCAGTTGCATACATTATATTGGCTCCTAAATGGTCTGGAAGAGCCTACTACAGCTAAGCAGAATTTAATCATTAGGAAAGTATTTCAAGTCATTAAAAAGAGCATATGTGTCTTGGAAAACTTGATATGTGGAATTCTAGTGGAGGGAGGGGGAGAAACAACAATATTTTACTCATTAAATAACTTCTCTGATGTCGTCTTCTGAACTGTGCGTGGATACAGAGCAGTTCACGGAAAACACATTTGCATCAGATTCCAGGAATTGGATTCTTTTTAGTATTCATTGGTGGAAAATGAAGGCTTGGCTGCTTACCAGATTATTTGCTCTATGATAAATGTAAAAGTTTTACAAGCTCTGATGAATTGTGGACAATCATTCCTGAGAAATCTGATCATCACTGAGGCTATTGCAAAAACTGAAGCGATGCTACCAGCTAAGTAAATCGTATAATTGAGATATCAATGTAGAAGTTGCATGAGAAGACTAATACTAAGCACATTTTTTAATAGTGAATAAGAATTTCAATTACATGCCTCCACAGTGATCAAGGTGTCTTGGAAATAACATGACAATGGCACATTTTCAAAAGATCAGTTACCTTTCAAGCTGAGCTATCAGTTGCCGTGCTTGAAGTAGACTAAACTGACAGAATCCCTACGGTCAACACTACTTCCAAAGTTTTATTTGCACCTCTCTTTCTGTCCCTGATATCTTAATCTTTTGCAACAGGCTTAAATAGCTTCCCTTGGCATTAAAATAGGGAGGCATGTTATCTTAGCTTCTTTATTTCCAGGTTTAATATTATTGAATGGTACCAGTGTTTCCAGATGTCTATGCAATGCTACATAAATTTGGGCAGTTCATTCCAGAATCAAATTATTTCATTCTCCTTTTATGCTGATCTCTGTCAACATGTTCTCCTAGACACTGTTAGTACACAGCATACATACTTCGGGATGGCAATCTATGCACAACACTAGCAGTACAGTCAGTATACATGTTGTAGTTTGAGTCTTCGTAACAATTCTTTCATAAGTGGATATTCGGACGGCTCATGCTGAAAATTGTTTTTATCAGTGGGACTGTAAAAGACTTTGTTTCCCTTCCCAGCCACATACTTTGACAAAACTGGGAGGTATTTTACATCTCTGAGACCTTTCTCCCTCTGCAACATTTTGACTGAAATGGAAGTTATTGAGGAAGTAGAGGGAATGACAGCTTTTTCTGACAGAGATACAGACAGAAAACATAAGTTAATAAGACATTTCCTTAGGAAAATTCCAGCCCTTTTATCTCTCACTGAGTCACTTTTGCACAAGAATGTTTGTGTTTTCTCTGTAAGCATTTAGGCTCTGTTATCCTCATATCTCTCCTGAAAAGATTTACTGTCACAGTGGAAATTCATAGAGGAAATAGGCACCCTAAGAGAGATAGTTTTGTTGTGGAGACTGTGTGTCTTCAGAGGAATGGTTTGCAAGATGCTGGCTGATCCTAGAAACACGCAGTGACCAGTTCCTCTGCTGAGTCATGATAGTAATGCATGCTAAAGCCCTGCACAGAGAAGGCAGTGAGGTGGGGTTTTTTGTTTGGTAGGTTGTTAGGTTTTTTTAAGTAAACTTAATAGATAGATCCTAGATCCAACCAGAGTTTGAGTGGGCTTGAAGTGTTTCACTCTGGGTCTTAGTAGGTCTTACAGGAAAAAAATCCTAGACCAGTCAAATCAGGGGAGCCAATATATATTGACACTTATTTTATAATCCATGTGATTCAATGTTCCAGTTTCCTCATCACACCTGAAATGAATTCTATCTACCCCCAGTGTTTCTGAGACAGTTTCAATCTAGCCAAAGAAGGTAAAACTATGTCTGGCATCCATGCAGCTTGGATTATCATCTTATGGCAGCATAGCTGACATAACTAAATTAATTTGACTTAAGAAATCAGAGAAGTCTTGAACTGTTGTCTTGTAGATGACAAACCAGTGCCTTATCAGCTAAGCTACTCAGGTCCAGTCCACAGCACTCTTAAGTGTGATTTCATCTAAGTAATGTGTTGCTGAGTCTAATGTCAAATGAATCTATCACTTTACAACCTTTTCTAATTAAAGGAAAGGAAGATTAAATGTATATGAATAGTCATTTAAAAGGCTATAGTAGATTAATACTCAGCATGTTTCTAACAATTTCAAAGTGATTTTATTGTTATTCCTTTGAGGTGAAAAGAATATCTTTTATTAAATTTTTACAAGGTATATGAAGATAGGACAGACTCTACTATTCTTTCTTGCAAAAATAAACTGCAGCTCAATGTAAAAGTCTATCCATTCATTTCACTGGTTCAATTGGAGGACTAATGTCCAAATTGCACCAACTTAATCCCACATAAAACCTTAGTATTTCCCATTGGCTGGCCACAGGCCAAATTATACAGAATTTAGGCCATCTTAATTTGGCTCTAACCCATTAAACATTTTGAATGTGGGTGAGTAATCCATACCATGAATATTTCAGTATTTCTTTGAAATATGCTCTATTCTCCTTCAGGTATATTTGTACAGGAAAACAAAGGACTCATCTGAAGAATTTTGCTTGAAGCCATATCCTTTGAGATTTTCCCTTTTGGATTTGTAATGGCCTGTATCACTTGATGGTGCCAACAGCTGTGCTTTTAAGAAAAAGTGCCAGGCAAATGCAGTATGCCTCCTGAACTGCTGACTTCTGGTCATCTAGACAAAGTCAGTGCTCAGACATTATGGGTCAGACCATCATTTAGCATCAGAATTAAAGATTTCCTTGACCTAAAAATGCTTGTTAAAACTATATGTAACCTACTTTTTGGTGAGTGTCACATCTCTCCCATGACAAATCCCCTCTTTGATAGTAAAAATTGTATTTTAAATTACCTAAATCCTTTTTCCAAAGGGATCTAGACACTGGGAATCACACTTCCCACTGGAAGTTACTGGGGTTTATGCTTCTCTGTCACCCTTGACAGTGTGAAGTGGGCTCCCAATTCACTTGAGCAGTCATTTGGCGTCAGGTATGAAAAGTTAATGCTTCTAGCTCTCTGTGGCATCTTAATTGTGGATCTTAGTCCCATAACAGTCTAAGATGGGTCTTAGTCCCATAACAGTTAAAAGCRTAATAGATATATCAAGCATTATGACATCTGTGCAAGGAAAATAACCTACCACATTCTAGTTTAAAAAGGAAAAAGTGAACAACAATAGCAGAAGTCCCTTGTCCAAAACCAAAATTGGAGCACAGGTTAATATCAGACTTCAGAAACCGAATTGCCGAAAGAAATTGTTTCATCATCCCCTTGCACAGAGATAAAGTAAATTATGTTTGGGTTTTTTACTTTAGCAGGCTAGTCAGTATGTTTTCTAAATTACTAGGTACAGTACTAATCATTGTGGATTTTAAAAGCCAAAGCAGAAATAGCAGAGCTCATCCCATCTCAGATGAACACTGCAAGCRTATCTTACAGTACCTGTTGAAAATTATTTGTTCCTAAGGTAACAAGAAGTCATCAAGCCTTATACATTTTTTTATAAAATAGAAATCTAGACCTAAACAAGGCTGATTGATTGTTTATTTACATATACAAGCCAGGCATCTATTCACACGCAACACAGAGATTTAATTAATTGGTTTCTGCAAATGTGTGATCAATTGCATTTCTCTTGCTCATGTATTTTCTTTTTTCTTTTTTCTTTTTTTAATTCTTAGCCATATTCACGTTTCCTCACACAGAAGTGGTACCTTTATGTTTTGCTGAACTGATTACATCTCTCATTGGCATTCAGCACATCTTTAATTACTACCAGATCTTCAAATATTTTCAGAAGATTCCCATTAGAAAGATCATCAACTGTTTCTATGCTCATTCTCCAAAGGAAACTTTGAGCAGACACTCTCACCCAATAGTAACATTGACACATTAACTTTCCTCAGCCACCTCACTCAGACTACTTAGTCTGGCTCCACCACGGCTGGGAGCCTTAATCAGATATCATACTAACGAAAGCTATGTCAGTAATGATGTCAGATGAATGGTGGTCACATGGCAACAGTCTCATTTGAAGCAAACAGTGCCACACTTGTTTTTAGGCTACTTTATGACTGGGCTGAAAAATGACTTTGTTCACAACGAAACACCACTAATGTATGAGCTGTTACCGTAGGATTTTAGCATGTCTACTATTTTCCCAACATTCTTTTAATATACCTAGCTGGACAAACAGCGTAAATATCATTAAACTACACATATTATCAAACCCATCAATCAGCGTGTAAACTAACCAGATGAAAGCTTGGAAATCCTTTCTGGCATTTCAAATCCTCAAAGAAATGGTATTATAGAAAACATATAAAGGAGAAAATATTTTAATTTTGCACTCTGATTTGGCTTATACCAGATTTACACATTTGGAGAATAAGGAGACTCAGTCAGCTCTCCTGCTAGGTCCTGAAAGTGTGTTTTTCCCTTCCCGGCTCGGGATGTCAGTGGGCTGGTGGGATATACAGAGGGCAGAATAACGAGGCTGAGGAGGAGGGAAGCATTTGCCCTCTGGCTCCATTCACACTGTGACAAAACAGAAGCCCCAGAGTCTCCCAGCATTTAAACTCCCTTTCCTTCCCTGGCTTCTGAGGTAAAAATGCCCCTTCCTATTTCTCATACACATAGTTAGTTAGCGCTCTTACTCCCAGCATGGGATTACAGGCAAGCGTGACTTTTTCAGCATGAAGTACTGGAAAGACCACCGATTTCTCAGGGATCCTAACGCTGCTTGGAAGTAGGCAGTGGCAACACGGCAGTGCAGCTTTGCAAAAAATCAAAGCCTAAATGACTGGTCATCGACCCGTACCTAGAGAAGATAAATATCAAAGTCAACTACCAGAAATTACTGTAATGGAGAAAAATTGTAAGTAGCCACGTCCTGAGGCAGGCAGCTACATTTTCCTATTACTGTTACTCAGCCAGCAGCCTCATGATCAGCTTAAGATAACAGACTGCCACTGCTGTTGAAAAGTAAAATCCCCACGCCACTCTCCGGCTGCTCCTCCTTGGGCCCCCGCAGAGCAGGTGATGGGTATGGCTGCAGGACAAGCTGGCACGGGGTGGCACGGCTTTGTGAGTGCTTTGCCACCGGACGAGGCGCGGGTGCCAGGACGGCGGATAGGAGCCGCTGGAGAAGCGGGGAGAGCAGGACAGCCTCTCACTGACATTATAAGTTTGCGTGGTTTAAATTAATCATGAAGCTGTGGTATCAGCTTGTAGCGAGAGCCTGAAATCCAGACGGGGTCACAGACCTCCCTGTTTGGTCTGTAGTGCTTCTTTCATTTAAACTTACTGATCAGGAAGGTGGTTAAAAATTATTGTGTTTATCCAACCAGGGAGCAGGAATAATGGCAAAGATAGCAAAGAGAAGCTAACTGACAAAACCCTGAACTTAAAGCATTAAGTAGTGAGAAAAATGCAAAAAAATATTTAAGCAAATCTGTATCATGGATGAATGTGTGGAAATCAAGAATTCTCAGACAGAAAGCAAGAAAAAATATTCAGATATTTGCTGAGAATTATTCAGTTATTCCTAACTACTAGTATATGAACTACAAATGCCTGCTATAGCATATTCTACCCATAAGGGACAATTAGCAGAATCTTAACTAGTTCATGACCCTAGAGCCACGCTGGCATAGTCTTTGGATTAACACAAAAGTCAAAAAAATCTATCTTTTAAACCCTGAAGTTCCAACTAACTATAATAGATTCTGGACACAAACTACATATCACTCATACAGCTAAGCCTTTAGCACTGCTATTATTTTCTGTTGCCTTCTGGCACCACTTAGCAACTTCAAATGAATGAATTCTCTATCCATTGATATTTACTGGGGGAAAAAAGAATGCAGACTTTCTGCACTGAAAAATAACATGCATGCTTCTCTCACCTTCCTCTCTCAGCTCCTCTACAACATAAATAGCCCTCAGAAAGATGCACACATTGCTGAGAAAAAAATTGCTATATTTCTACCGGGCATTTTTTTTTCATTTACGTTTTGACCTCTTTTTTACAGACCATGTGAAAATTTTTGAAGCCAGAAATGACCAGTCCCATTAAGCCAGTGCAGAAGCTACGTTAACTAGATGCATGTTGGACCTCCTGACCAGCACAGGGTCCCAGGACACAAGCTGAGCGCATGGCACAAGAGAGCAGGAGTCCGAGCCAATTTTTTTTGTTTGTTTGGTTGGTTGGTTTTTTGTTTGAAGAAAGAACTGTGGAAATCGGGAAAAAAGATTTGAACTAGCAGAGAGATAGCAATTGATACCTCACTTAGAAAAGCTCAAAGAAGGCCTAAGAAGGGATGGAACAAGTGCCATCTAAAACCTGCCCAGAAGGGATGGGGTCTGACCAAGGCAGTCAAAACATTATTAGGAATCTATATGAGCTTTGAAAGATTGTGATCCTGCTGTAAGAGAAGGAAGATCACTTACAACTCTAATAAGGTTTGTTTGGTGCATATTCTCACAGATGCCTACAGGCAACAGAACCCCAGTGGCTTTTTGTTTGAAGCTAAACCATCAGCATCTTCTCCTAAATAAAATACTTTTGTCATCAGTTTTGGATCTTAACTCCAATACTTGGTTCTATCCTGCAAAGTTAATGGAAGGAGCTGCTTTTGACAAAAAAAAAAGGCAAGAATAACCACATAAGGAGCAAGGATAACCACATCAGGGCATACTAGAGGTTTAAACTAGCACAGTATATTGTCTATGACAGCAGACAGTGGCAGATGTCTAGTAAAGAACATAAGAACAGGTGTGCACATGATGATGTCTCCCCAGAATATTTTTCCACCTTCCATTAAAGAGATTTGTACATACAGTAGATATACAGGATGGCAGAACTTCAGTGCACTGGTGCAGATGGCAGTGGAAAAGGCTACCATGAATACGCCTTATATTCATTGCTCTAGGCATACTTTTATATATCCTACTTGCACTTGCATAAGTAGCATTGCTAATGAAGGTTAGTGGAATTATATGCTGTCTATGCAGAGTCTTTTGTTTCCTTTTTAATGTGAGAAGCATATAACAGGCTTGAAATTAGGTTTATGCTTATACAGTAAATGTGATCACTGGCTGTTCCCCTCGACCAGTACACCATATAAAAATTGTCTTTTAATGGAAGAATACTGTACAGAGACCAAAATAGAAACTGCTAAAACAAACAAGATAATTATCTAAATTTTATAATATCACTCATAAAACGTCTGCCTTTTCCCTTTATGAGCTTGATAGATTAAATTTAGGGCCGATGTTTCATATAATTTACTCAGAAAACAGGAAAATTATTTTAAAAAACTCATAAAACCTACAAAAACACAAATGAAACTAATCTAAAACATATGCAGTCTACAGGTTTAAAGGAAAAGTTAGTTATTCCTGAAGCTATGGATGGGGATGCTTAAGAGATAAAACCATCTCCCCCACACATTTTATAGTATCAGATATTCTGAACTGCTTTGGACAAGCAGAGGCCCTTCTAAATTTAGGGTGCATGAGGTAGCGCTGGCTACTTTCCCAAAGACAGAGAGAAACTTAGAGAAACACAAACCCTGCTCCTCAGTGCACAGAAGCCAATCTGCGGTGTCTTAATTGAATTAGAGGGGTACCTGCTGCAATGGGAATATTGTGGAAGAATATAGGGTAGAAGTATCACACATTATCTATTTGTGCACCGTAAAAGGAAGAACGGGAGCAAGCGCAATGCGTTTAATGCTTCAAAGAAAAACAACCTCTCCACTGTCAAGAGATACCAAAATCAACTCTTTTTTTAAACAAAGGTATTTATGGCCAAAGAGATGTAGAGACAATTTTCACAGACATTTTGAAAGATTTTGTTCTGAAGCCTCAAAAGTCTCCATGCCACAAGCCTCTCAATTTTCAGGACAGTTCTGCTACAGAGATCCCAGAAAAAATGAAGATATCATGCACTGGCATGTTATAAACTCTCTTAGCCCAAAGTTATCTGTCAGTCCAGACAGTYTATTAAGCTCTGTGTTTTGAGATCCAGTTGGGAGAGCAGAACGTCTGGCAGTGCCATGAGCAGAAGGTCTGTCAGTGCTGGCATGCACCATCTTTGGTTCCTCTGTGGACTGGCAGCTATTTGCTGTGCAAGGTGAAGGGCTCTAATTTTTGGAGTGTGAGACTCCTGTAATGCAGGAGGCAACAGAGGTGTATTTGTGAAATAAAAATTTCCCAGTCTGTCTCCTTGTAGTGTTGGTTCCTGCAGTTGATGAAAGCAGGAAAAGGAACCGAACCCATAAATTCAACTGAAGGCTCCTGAGTTATGTCCTTGATTAGCAGTGGTCAATAGATTAATAAACAGACAAAAATCATAGTAATAAAAAAATCCCAATGTATTTCATTTGCRAGATTATGAGAAAGTGTGAAAATAAGGAATCCATATACCTATTACTCTTCACATATATATGAATAAAAAGCACCAAACCAAAGAATCTCTGTTACATGCACAAACTGTGGGAACAAGGTCTAGACATAAAAGAAAACCAGCTACTGTGTTGACAGTAGTCATGGGTTTCAGGGTCACAAGAGAGGGAATAAATATTCTAAGCCAAACTACATGCTTAAAAAATACCCAAAACAACAGGTAAAAAATCAGTTTCTCAGTCCCTGAAGTTCAGAGAGATGGGGTATCGCTGTTCTTCTGCCTAAATCCCACCCTGCCTCGAAAGCAGATCAGCTAGGGAGCAAATCCTGCTGCTGCTGGATCTGAATACTTTTTGTGCAGCAGCAAAGCTTTCCTTTCCAAGAGTTTACCCCTTTGCACATTGTTCCCGCTGGCAGCACATCACAGCCTGTTTTTGTGAGTGCGATAAAGAGGATTTGGCATTGGAAATACATACTGTGTGTGAGATACCAAATGAAAGTAGCAAAGGAACGGATGAAAGCTACCAAGTGTTGCTCAGCCATCCTGTGTATCATCTGAGAAAGACCAGTCAGCTGCAAGCAGAACAGCAAATAACAAGTCTCTCTCAGACTCTCGGGGTAGTAGAAATCAACTCAATGAACTGAAATGAGCTGTATGATTCCCTCTTATGGAGCAGAGTTCCTTTAAAGGCAAATATTCGCCCTCCAAATATTGAAGCAAATGTTTTCAGATGTGTCACCATAATAAAAGCTGTGGGCCAATTCCTCTTTCAGAACACATGTCAGGTTACAACAAGGCCGGGAGAAATGTGTAAACTGTTTAGGATGGGTAACATTAAAGCAGTGCAGGACAAACAAGCTCGAGTACCTGATCTGAGGTAGGAGAAACAACAAGTTCACTTTGATGCCGTATAAACACATGACCTTGAATAGATATGGCCAAGGCTCCAAAAAAAGCTTCAAAAATAGTTAGCCTAGTTCACATGTCAGTTCTTCCACGGGCCATAAATAAGCTTCAAAGAGTTACAAAACCAGGCAGCAGACACCAAATGCATGCAATCTCGGAGTAGTCCTAGTAAAAGTACATCACCACCTTTCTGCTGCACAGAAAAATTAGGCAAATACTTTGTTCAGAAGCAAGTGTGCACACGCATACGCGCATTCACTTCAGAACATTTCTATAGTTTATTAGGTACTGGCACTAAATAAAGTTTTGTAAACATTTTCATTTCATGATTGTTAGTGGTAAAGAGAATATTTGTGGTACATGGTCACTAAGCAAACAGAGTGAAAATACTTTTACAGTGAATATAAACAGTTTTATGGAGTATCAGAGAGCAAGAGGAAGCTGCAAATACAGAGCACCAGCAGCTGTTCTGGGGCAAGGCGGCTGCTCTGGATCCAGCTGGTAGCAAACCGTATTTTGGCAAACAAGTGGGTGTGGGACTGTGTAATGGAATACAGCAACTTTTGAAATGGCTTAACTCATAAATGGATGGGAGGACTTATTTCTCTCTTTTTTTTACTTTTTAATAGGAATTGGGAAAGTGGACCAAAAATGTTCCTGGATAATCACTTGAATAAAACACTGGAGTTATTTCAGTATTATTGACACCCTTTCTCAATCCATTTTCCATGAATATTCAGTTTACTGGTAGGAAAGCTTGGAAAAACAGAAACTAAAGCCTGTGCAAGAATATATGGCATTTCCAGACTATATATTTATTATAAGATCCGAATTCTAAGAGATGCATTTGTTCTGCCACAAATAAATAATAAAACCTCTAGAAAACTATGCATTCAGGCAAATTTATTTATGACCAATTAATATGTTTGCAGAAAGCCTTCAGCAAATATACTGGAGAGCAGCCATGATGGCTTGTGGGAAATTTATCAATTAAAAAAATTAGATTATATTTGAAAAATTTCTTACTCGGCTCCAGTCTAACAAATATACTAGGCTGTTATGCTGCAGTCAGGGCTACTCTCCCAGCAAGGAGTTGTTCCTTCCCTTGAGGTTGCTAGAGTGACATTTCATTGCCAACAGTATATTTTTGTGGTAACTAATGACTACATTTTGTTTTCATCCTCGGAAACATATTCGGATGCAAAGCAGTTTCACCAATCCCACTGTGTATGTTGTGACATGTTGGTATTCACCCTGGGTGCCAGACAGCGTCTGTGTGCCCCCGTTCAGAGGGAAGGACTACAGCTGCTGTAAGCCCCAGGCTCCATGGCCTCTACTCACCAATGGGTTTCCATAAATGCTTCTGTTTTGCCTGTCAGTAGTGTTCTTTCCGTGACAACCAGAAGTAAATGGGTTATATGTTCTCCAGGCAGCTGCTGTAATTTACTGTGGAAGACAAACCCAGGAGTATTAAAGCTGCCCTACAAGTAATGTAACCATACTAACTGGAAGGAATATTGATTTTTTACTTCAGCTAGCTGAAGGGAATGGGCACAACAGTGACTTTGTCCTGTTCCTGCCATGTACCCGCACATAGATAAGTTCAGTTAGGTTGTTTTGGCTGGGGTGAAAAAAGAGGTGCAGCTCTCTCAGACCAGTGTGTCCTGAGTACAGCTGATCCAAAGTATGCCTCAGTAGGACTGGGAGAGAAAAACCTGCCTTTGATCCATCTGCATTGCCAGATTTTTGTGAGCTGAAGCTTTTATCCAGCTGGGGGTCTACCTTTTTTTTTGACAAGACAGAGAGAGGCTGGTTGGTCTGATTCATGGCTGCAGCCACTTCATCTCTTTCATTTATTTGTGCTGTTGGTTATTCTACTTGTGATGGTAATGCACTGCACTTGTAATTGTGATAAATTATCTCTGTGCATGAGATGGCTCTTTGGGGATTCCTTGGACACAGTTTTCAGAAGAACTCAAGATTCATAACTGTCATCAACAAGAAACAGAAATAGTCCCTACCATCATTTGTGCCTCTGAATCATGTGTAACAAATGGCCAGCACACTCCATGGCTGATATCCCTGGATATCAGCCAAATTTCTGCCGAACTTCGCATTGTTATCCTTGGCGTACCAGCCTAATGATACTAAGTTCAAACATTTCAGTATGGTTCCTACTGTATTCCAGTCTGGAGAATGGTTACTTTTTCCCCCATTTCTCATCAGGAAGAATAGATTGGCTATGGGCATCATTAACAATACCAAAAAACTGCAGCCTGGGCTTCCTTGACTAAAGCATTAATTACTGTCTTTCTCTTAATCACCTGTCTCTCAGTAATCAACAGTATTCCTGCTTATACTTGAAAATTGGTATGGAGTAACACCAAGCACAGACTTACAGAGAACACTAATGCTATATTGAACCAGCACCACATAAGCATCCTTGTGCCGTACTTTTATAATTGTCTCTTACTCTTGTTTAAAAGAGTATAACTATCAATAATGCTTTGTTCAGTACGTGTGTATATAATAATGTATACGAGGCCATTATTATGGTATTCACTGTGGAAATAATGCAGTCATACAAAAGACACATTGCTCAAAATAAAACCTAAGATAAATAAAGGAAGCTATAAAATGCTCTGTTGGGCCCGCTTCTGGACCTATTTAAAGTCAATGGCAAAGTTCCCACTGACCTCAAGCAGGAACTAGCTTCTTTTTCTCTTTCTAGTTTTGTTTAGAAAGAAATATAATGACAGACTTGAAAGGTAAGATGAAATATTTGGGGAGAGAGAGAGGGAGAGAAATAAAGAAAAAAGAAATCAGAAGGGGATGAGGGATAAGAAAGAGCTGTATTTTTAACATTTTGCATAGGATGTAACAAGAATTGCTTGGGGTTTGTGGGGTTTTTTTCAGATTTTCCGTGTTCTGGTTTTGCCGGAATACTTCAGTGTTTTAATGCTCACATTTCTCTCCCAGCTCTTTCCACCCTCTTCTCTGTGGGCACTTCTACTGGCCCCAAAAGGCATGCAGTGCTTCTCAAAACTAAAAATGTGTTTGCCATTAAATATAATGTGTAAAATCTTACAATGCTTTCAGAAAAATAACGCTCACCTCCAAAATGAGGGGAAAATGGTACATAATCATACATATAATTCACAACATTTATTTCCCCGGTAATTAATGTTGTCAGATTTTTCCTACGTTGAATAGTCATATCTGAGGTGCACGGCGTTAAAGGGCACATTCACCGCTGACATAAATGCTAACTATGGCCACTTCAGTGAAGTTATCTTCAATTAAGCCAGCCATTACATTTGCTTCAAGGTATGCAATACATTTTAAATGATAGAAACAAGTCTAGGAAATGCCGAGTACTTTTACGAACTCTCTTTCATGCGTGTGTCCCCCCCGGACCYGGACCCCTTCCCCAAATCTGCGGGTTTTGTGCTAAGTGCCGCCTGAGCAAAGCGCGGTGAGGGCCGGTGCTGTGTGTCCTGTTTACCCTCGCAATTAACGAAGCGGCGTTCAGCGAGAGACACCAAAGAGCCTGCTGCACTTAAAGGGCTAAGGAGAGGTGATAACAGCCCTYGCTCCGTTAAGGCTGGCTGCCCAGCTTTACTGAAAATGTAGTGACAGATAAAACATAAATCAACATCCTTATCATCCCGGCTTCCTTGCCTGCCAAATGGGGGTTTAGTTTATCAGCGACCCGCGGGCCCGCTGGCGGCCTTTACACTTACAGCTGGTCAGCGGGGCAGGACGGGGTGGAAGCTAAATGGCTGCTCTAAAACGCCTTGGTGTAAACAACCCGGGGAAGGACTTCCTTGAACTGCCGGTTACCTGAGTGCGATCCATCTCACTAAAGCGCCTGCCCCGAGAGGGGTAGTATTGCCGGGAAGGAAAACAAATAAAAGACACCCAGCGTGTCCCAGTGCAGGCACAGGCTGGGGAACGCCATCCCCTCGATGGGGTGAGGAGCTCTCAGCAAGGAGAGCTCCTTACGGCAGGGCTCGGGAGGCGGATGACCTCCTCGGAAAGAAAGGGACTTTGTTGGCAGTGCAAGTGCACCCGCCTGCTTCCCTCATACCATGACTGCGCTGTACAGCGTTTATATATATACATATATACATGTGTATGTASAGCATTTGCTCAGACTCCCTGCGAGCCCCATCGCAGATGTGGTGGGGRCACGGTTTTCAAAGGCTCCAGTGTCGCCCGAGGCTCAGGAGAGGACTATATTGAGGGCATATTCATCCCCCGTTGCAAACCAGAGGACTTCTTTCCCTGCATTACAAATAGGTTGCTAGACATGTAGGGATTTTAAAAGTATTTGTCCCGATTCATGACATCACAGTTAGATTTTTGCATTAATCTTAGCTTGGAAAACCCAATTAAATTGGGCCTTGCTCATGGGGCAGTTGGGAGTTCGGATAAGGGAGCGCTCCATTTTTTGCTAGTTATGGGAAGGCACTGACATAATCGCCCTCGTGCACACACTTAGTGAAGATGAAATTAGCATTTGGATCAGTGGTTTATTTCTGCACTGAGATCTACTGCAGCAAATAACTTCTTGGGAATTTAAAGTGAGGTAACTCTAACAGTGGGTTTATGTCACTGTCAAAAAGAGTGTCAAATGCAGACAAGTCTGACAGATACTAGCTCAAGACTTCTTTTTTTTTTTTTTTTTAAACTAAACTTGAATTCATTTTAGAAGTGTTCATTTTTTCCTGTCACAGTCACATTTGGTTATAGGAAAGTAGAAGTCAAGCTACATTTTATTTAGTCAGCAAATTACTCTGTATTTCTTTGGATTTAGAAAGCCCCAGCTTCTGGCAACAACTCCATGGAAAAGACAGGCAGAGCACAGGCAAATCATAGGCAGAAAATGAAGACACCATGTCGCACCCATACTGTTGTACAAGAAAATGCAAAATGTACAGACAACACAGTGTTATATATATCAGAGCCAAACCTTCTGGCAAAAGAAGAAGATACATTTTGTAATGAGATTTTTGTTTAATAAGTCTTCTTCATGAAGAAACATTTTCTAAAAGTGCTTCAAATACATGGGATATAAAGAAAGAAGCATCTATTCCCTGCCACATATTCAGACTTGCGTGTGTAGGAAGCCATTCGTAATAAAACACACATGCGCAGAGCTCATCTCTCTGCCTTTGCAGCAGACAAACATATGCCACAGATGGAATTGCTAGAACCAATGCAGCAAGGGCAAAAGCTTCCCATCACAACCTTTGCTTATGGCATTGCTAAAATTTACCACTGAGCTTAAATTTTTCCTATGGCAGGTATCCCCTTCCAGCTCTCTCTTTTTGTGTACTTGTTTGTTTAACGGTGTACTTCAGCAAGGTTACCCAAGCAACAGCAACATACTTGCACCCATATTTAACCAAAAGTCTCCACAAAAGCTCATATTGTACATGCTTGGAGTGTACATACAAGAATTAGTTACTCCCCGAGAAATCTGTCAGAAGAGCATGTTTCAATTTAGAGCTACRAGGAGCTGAACAAAGTTTTTCTTGAGGGAACAGATAGCGAGAGAGTGGTCTCCGGAAAGGACAGAGGTGAGAGCAAAGCCCTTCCACTCCAAGTGCGCTCCAGGCAGAGAGGCAATGGAGGAAAAGGACTGCAGAGCCAGAAGTAGAAGGCATATTTGGAGGTGCAGCAAGTTTATAAGAGCTGGAAAGATGAGAGAGGGCAGGAAATAGGGTGGGAAGGAAACTAAAGGCAGAAACCAAAGGCGAAGTCAGAGAAGAAGAGAAAGGCCACGGCCAGGGTGTATGAAAGGATGAATGCAATAAGCAAGCAGAGGTAGAGGGAAAGAGAAAGCCATTACAGGGATGCTGAGGAGCAGAAATGTTGTAAATGCCAGTGAATATTCTACTTTAGTTCAAAGTTTCCAAACTGCCTCTGCTATTAGCTGTGAAACGCACTTACAAAAATGACTAGCTGTCCTCTAGCTGCTGAAAATAGCCTAAAAAAGGCAAATTGCCTACTACTACAGCTACCAATTGCTATGTAGCCAAATGTTCTTTTGTTGAAAGTGCAAACTAGGTTTTGAGAACAAACAACTGCCCGTGGTATCTGTTGGTGCCTTACACCATTCCACATTACAGAACTGACTCTGAGATGGGTTTTTTTGGTTGTTTTTAATAAACAAAGCACAAAAAGTGGAATTACATTTCATAAGTGTCCTCCCAATGTTATGAATCTCTAGCGTTCAGGTTGGACTTTAATTCCTCTCACTTATTCACGTTTCATGAGAACAGGTCCCTACTACTTTTTTCCTGTGCAGCTCATTCATACATGTGCAAGGTCTAACGTAGGACCCTGTTGTGTTCCAGGTGCTATGGGTCACACAGTTTGGAAGAGGCTGTGGTGCTGCACTGTGGCCAGAGGATGTAGTCCCTAATGGAGCCCCTCCAGAGCACAGGATCTGCTGCAAACCACAGGCCAGCCAAGCACCGCTAAAGATGGCCCACTAGGTTGGAATGCAGACCACAGTTTGGAAACGACTGGATTATGAAATAAACATGATAATCTTTTAATTTATACTGCCAAACATGCACAGGAGAGCTTTTCTTGGAGGACTGTGAGGGCTGAGCAAGAGACAGACTCTTGTCTATAGGATTGCCACGGAAACTGAGTGGAAATACAGTGAACTGCGTGAAGGAGAAATATGCTTTTCCAGAAATCAGCACAAACATAGATAACTCAAAGAGAATGGTATTTTTTCATCTACAAAGCCTGTAAAGGTCATTCAGATGTTAACATCAGAACTCTCAAATTTTGCATCATCAAAACCTTCATTAAAAACTGAAATGTACATCTATGCATGGTAACCAGCAGCATAAACTGCGGTTCAACTTTACGCATGAAAATATCTCCCTGGATGTGTCGCAGCCATGACCAGTACTAAGTCAAAATTTATCATGCAGCTAAGTGTGAGAAATGAATGCCAATATGATGAGTTTGGGCTTTCATATGTGAACCAATAATTTATAATTATTTGGTCCATTATAACTTTTTCACATAAAAGGTAATGAAAGAAACTTATTTTAGAAAATGGACACATTTCCAAAGCCAGAGTTACACAATTTTGAAAGATAATATTTAACCTTTGGAAAGGCCAAAATTCTTTGGACTGACACAGAAGTTACAAAGATAGATCTTGCCAAATGTAATTTTTGAAGAATTACTTTTTTTCACAATACTAATACAAAAATTCTTGGACATGAAACTGAGAACTCTGGAACAGGAAGGAGAAATGATAGATGCTTTAAAGAACGAGTCTATTTAGAAGCAGTTTGTCCGAATTCTGTAACAGATGCTGACAATAATACATTTTCACGCTTGACTGTATTTTACTAGCTCATTTCTTCATGCACAGAAAGTAGTCTATTTAGCCCATGGCATTTCAAAATACATCTTTTAAAAGTGAATAGTGCATGCTCACTTCTACATTTTATGAAAGAAAGGAAAAGAAAAGGGACACTGTGAGACAGAATGCAAACATATATAAACCTCTTCATACTCTTATACTGAAGTTGATAAACACCGTCTTGAAGAAGTGGGATTAACAATGAATGTTTACCTTTCTGCAACCTTCCAAACCTTTAGTACAAGGAACTCCATAACTTTTTACTTCTGCAGGCGGTAAATGCACTTCCTCTGAAACAGAGCCCCTATATAGAGTTTCTGTTTATAAGAATATTGTTCATAAATAATCTTCTTATTCAACTAAATAATTTCTTTTTTTTGCTATTGAATGCTAAAGCATTACACAGTTGTGACATGAAATCAAATTCTGTGTTATATACTCCATAAACCTGAGACTTTCTAAGATGCTTATGTTCTGGTCATTAGCTCTAGGACCAACAGCAGTTGCATCAAAAACTTCTGCAGCATGCTTTTGAACTTTGCCACAATTTGCAAATATTAGGAAGAGTTTATTCCTAAATTACTTCTCAAATTAATAAATACATGACTGAAGATGGTGTTTTATTCTCTCCTTCTTTGTACATACTTATTTCATTCTACCTCAGAAAAGCTACATTTCCAAACTGTTTCTATTTCAGGATATGTTGAGGAAAATTCCACCCAAATGAAGAACATCATAACAGCAAAGAAAAAAGAAGAGAGAAGCAGGGAGGAAGGAAACAGTGAATACTGAGAACACAACATCTGTAAAATGCACCAACAATTCCAAGCTTGCAATGGGCTGTCACTGCACACACATAAGAGGAAATTTCATTTAAAAGTTACAAAAATGACCTTGCTTTGAACCAAGTGAATGTGATTACTTCTGAACTGAACGGAAAGTTAAGAAGTTTGGATTAAATGTTTTACCAGTGCCAATGTTCCAGAACTTTCTTTGGCTCTATATTCTCCTTTCCTATGTTTGTCAGCTGAATTTAATGTTCTCTTCTTTTTGTCTTCTGGTCTCTTTGACCTTAATGTGACATTTTAGTTGGGTGATTAATTACTATTAAATGGCACTGCATTTATTAAATGGAGTCCTTGTCTGCATAAGAGCACAGTTACAATGCAACGATTCAGTTTGATAAGCTTAAATATACACAGTTAAATGTGGTAATATCTAATTTGTCAAGGATCTTGTGGCTAGCTTTTCTGCCACACAGCTAGAGAGGAGATGTGATTGCACAAAAAGCTTAATATTCTGAGCTTAAATGTCCTCAGTAAATTGATCTTCTCCATCATGTAATCTTATTTCAGAGTGTGCAGGAGACAGTAAAGTTCCACACAAGCCTAAGTTGCCTTAATACTAGGCCTGAGGGTTCCTGACCATAAAAATAAAAGCTATGTGACGAGATTTGTATGTCTCTTTTCTGCAGACAACAGCTGACTTGCCTTGCCAGAAGCTTTCTTTCTGGGTTAATTGAATAAAAAGAAGAATAAATGTCAGTAAAAGGATGAAAGGTTCATTGAGAAAGAAAAGATCCATCTATAGTTTGAACACCTAAGTGAAAAAGAGATCGTGAATATTTAATTTAGTAAGTGAAACACCAGCAGCTGACGTTGTAATCAACCAGGTTACTATTCTGTCAGTTATATTCTCCCAACACTACTTTATTCTTTGTTTATCTAACTAAGCTGATTGGGAACACTTTCTTTTTTTTTTTTCCAGACTATACTGAATCATCAAAACAAAACTTCTTGCAAGCAAAAGGTTGGTTTTGATTTAACATCTGCTGGGAAAAAAATTTGGGCCCAAGGTGGATGACCTGGATAAAATCAAAATGGGAGGGAGACTTTCACAAAAAGCTCAGTGGTTTGGGTACTCATGGGAAAGACAGACAGCAGTTGGGTCTAGTTCCTGCCTAGTTCTTATGTCAATTCTTTTCTCTTTGGTTAAACACTAACTGGGCCAGCAAGAGGAAGAACAGAAGCTGTTCTCAGGTTGTGCTCTCAGTCCTTGTGTCTTCCACTTCCAAAACGTGTATCCAAGCTCCTACATCTGCAGAGTCAGTGCCTGTCTTTACAATCCTCTCCCACTCCACATAAAACAACAAGAAATTAAAATAAAAAGATGAGATAGATCAGGTTAATATGAGAAATAAGAGGCCTGCAGCTTTATCTCAAACCTGCAGGTAGATTTTGGCAGTGCAAGCTGTAGCAGTGCTATAGAGAAAGGAGGCATTCACCTCATCTGAATTTAGGTGTTTACAGGGATCTCCTTGAAGAGGTATTAGAGAAATAGATAATGTTTGGGCATGCATACTTGGACCTACTTTAGATCTGAGATAAACACCTCCATATCAACCATAGTAGGAATTCAGATGTAAACCTCCACCAGAGAGGCATTTACACGTGATCAGGGAAGAGCTCCCACCATTCTGCTGGAAAACAGAAGCACGAGCACTATAATGTATGTGCATACTGTTCGCATGATGAAGATTTAAGCTGAACTCTGCGCACAAGGAGATACGTGAACTTGTATGCTCTGCGGGTTTGCAGACACTGTACCATCTGGAGACACTGAAATAACCCTGCCTTGAGGCCAAACATCAGTAGTAAAGTGAATCTAAATGAACCAAGAAAGGCCATAATCCTGACTACCTCTAAAAGGATTATAGTGGTGTCTTGACTACTGATGACAGTCGAATGATAAGATTGCATAAGAAAAACATTCTTACAATTCTCATTAAGGATTAAGTCACCACACTCCCAGTTGCTCCTGCAAAGATTTGTTCACCTTCATCTCCCATTAGGATCAACAGGATAAGAGGCACATTCGTATTGCCCAGAATCCTATAGGCTCAGGATTACGGGTAGGGAGATGCATCGATGTATGCTTTGGCAGATTCAAAATGTTCATCTTTTGAAAATGCTGGACACTGGAGATATGTCAGGTACTTCTTCCTGGAAATTTTCTAGAAATTAGATTCAGCTACAGAAACTGCATTTTAGTCTGGGCATAGGATCTTCTGAAAAAACACTTATTCCCTACCTTCTTTGCAGAATAGAAATATTTTTTTATTGGCGTAATTTGCTATTTTTAGGATTCAAACCAAAGGCACAGTTAACAGTGTGTCCCTATGATCTTCAGAACAAATTTCTAGAAAACATTGGGCAACTTTGCAAACACAATGACTATCTTGGTCTCAGAAATAGTGGAAATATTTTCAAGTGTCAGAATGTTCTATTTCTAAAGCCACTTTAAATTTACTTTATATGATTATTAAAAATTGGTCAACATCAACACAATACATTTCATGTCTATCTAAATGAAAAAGTTTTGATTGATCCAAAGGAAAATTTTACTTCAAGAAAGTATTGGAAATATTCCAAAAGACTTTACAGGTCACAAAATGTATTTTCAAACCAGATCTGAACTTTCATTTTGGCAGATGATGAATTATATTATCTCCTCTATAGCATTTATGAATTTGCAAACTGTAGACAGGACATAGGCAGAGAAAGATATGGTAGGCTACCAGTTTTGATCATTCAAAATATAAGAACAAGTTCCTGCTGTTCAAATCACAAAACAGCTTACTTTACTTTGTAGAAATTAAACTAAAACCACAATCTAACATACATTTTTCTATATCCAGAGGAAAAAAAACCCACAGATTCATAATATGGACTGTTGATCAGCATAGTAATTTGCAAGTCATAGTTTGATGTTCTCCTCTCTGCCTAGGTAAGTGATCAGGGAAATAACTGAAAGTCTGTAAAATGGAGGAGTATAATATTATACGACAACACATCAGTAATGGTTTCAAATTACAAGCAAAGCTGGACAGAGAAAAAAAAATATTTTGAAGTCTTCTCCCCTTTCCCCCAAACACACGCACAATTTCCTTCAGAAGAAAACGCGAGAGAAATAAAATGCATTGCTCGCTCTTTCTCGGAGGTATATCAAATGCTGATTAATTCTGAATCTTCTGAATTGTAATGCGACCATCAGAGCAAAACTTCGCCTTACAATGCTTTCCTGCAACTCAAAGGGCTGTACAAAAGTGACTGTGTTGAAAGAATTATAGCCAAGGACATAACTGTAATGAAGTATTATCACAGACATATAGTATTATCAAAATATCAAACTCTACACATGTCAACAGTCACCCAACATGATTAGAGGCAGATCTGGTTTTCGGTTTAGGTAAACGTAGGCAGTTGTTTATGTTGGCAGATCACGGGGGGAGGGAGGAAATGAAATGCCCCAGTACAGGGTGCCATGGCCCCACCGCCTGTTTTGTGGACCCTGAGAGAAAGACAGGCAGGGAGAGGAGCTGCGCGCCCCACGATCAGATCAGCTCGGAGAAGGAGCAGAAGGTTAGTGCTCCCCTGCCCACCAGTTCCTGGTAAATCTGCTCCCTCCCAATAAATCCCGACTTTATTTCTCCAGTCCTTCATATTTACCTCTGGGGATGGGGGGGGAGAAAAAAAACAACCCCCCTGCCCACCACCACCTCCAGATCGCTGGTGGCTCCCTGAAGCCCACAGCCAATTCCCCTTCCCTGACCAATGCCACCAACCCAGTCAAGGTTTGCGGCAGGTCCTCAAGCCCGTCGACACGCTCCCAGGTCTGTGTCTTCTCTCAGAAGCTGTCACAGGGCCCCAGTGGCTTCCCCTTGCAAGCCTTTGTCAACAAGGCTGGGTGCCGATTCACCAAGCAAACAGGCACGTATTAAATCGAAACATACCCACCATTAAGCATGGCTAAAGGTGAGCATGTCGAGGAAAGGCAGCGTCTGCTGTCAGTTTTCAATCCTTTTGAACTGCAGCCTTATACAACCATTCTCTGTGCCTGTTATTTATGAGGTGAACTGAGGATATGACAGCCTCGTCTGCTGATGTGACAGAAAAAGCACATCGTCCGCTTTGAACCTTGCAGAAACGTGGAAAACTTTCTTGCACTCCTTTCAGCGTAACCCTGCTCCAAGAACCATATTGACTTGTAATAGCTTCTGTTTATGCAGCGCAACAAGCTGAGGTCAGTGGGAAAGTGTCAGCTGCAGCGTATGACTTCGCTTTCACTGCATCATGGAACTTGGCACAGCCTTGCAATGACAGATAACAAACTGCATTCTATAGCTTTCAAAACCCTCAAAGGATATGTGGCTGGGAAAGGCTTGCAAATGCCTTCTCTTGATTAATAGTCACAAAACTGAAGTGATCATAATTTAGTCCTAGCAAAGAGATGTACTTCTTTGTAGCAGCAATAAAGAAAGACACAAAAGCCCACAAACCTACACAATACACAGAAATCATCTTTAAAGAAATTCACAGTCATCATGCCAGACACTAAATGAATTATTTCTCTCATTTCTTGTCTCACCGCAGCTTCCTCCCACTTGGATACACATGTTAGGCATTCAGTTAACCTCAAGCATAGCTCTCCTGGCCCTATCGCTGTATCTGCACTCCCCATCACAAGGGTATGCTAGACTACATTTTTGCAATGTAAAAAGAGTGACATCATTTTTTTCTTAAAGTAGCTTGTCTGTAAGAACGCTTCAATTATACCCAGCTCAGCTCAGCCCCAGAATATGCTTGTTCCTATGCGCTTTCCCGTCCTGTGCTCAGCACATTGTTCAGAGCCGCTCCTACTTACAGCTCTGCGCTATACACCCCATTCTGAACCTCTCATTTTCTATCTACAGCAGCTGCATTTGCTTCCCCATCTATAACTTTCGCCGACCTCCTGCTCTTGCATTGCACTTCCTGGGAAGGGTTTTGTTCACAGACCCAGCGGAGGAATATGTTATGACAATGGATTTTTAAGGAAAGCTTTTTGTTTTGTTGTGTCATGCACTTTATCCATCCCATTTTGTCATCTGGTGGTTTTCCTTTCTTGTTCTAGCACATATTTCATGGCTAAAACTATTTCACAGGCAGCCTTGGAAGTCAATCCTTTTTCAGATAACAACTTTTTTCAGCTGATCCACCTTCCTATCTACTTACAAATCCATCAGAGAGTGCTTTATTTGGCTACAGTCCTGCATCATATACTGGAATATTTATAGAATGAGTTAGAATATCATGATATTCACCAGCCTGAGGTGAATCACCAAATTATTTTTTTTAATTACCTTCTCTGCAATCAGGAAATTCAGCTTAGGATACTAACACAGAACTTCATTGACCGTGGTCAAACACAAAGGAAAAAGACCTGCAAGATATGCGTAGGACCTTCATTTGGGGAACAGCAAATCTCTTTTTTTCTTTCAGGAGAGATTTTATTTTTAATTGTTTAATGGCTTTTTAGATCTAGTAAGCAGCTGTTCCTGATGGTTTATACATTCAGAAGAATATGTTATGAAACTAAATGAAGGATTAATTATGCTTACAGAGCCTTCAGTCACTTTCTGGAATCTCACGCTATGAAGTGCCATCACTCTGATTTCACTGAAAGAATCTCACCTGCACTTCCCAGCCTTCCCTATTTATTGTCTGTTTGGTCTCCTTCTCTTCACTGGACTGCCTTGAATATTGGGTTAACAAACCTTAGTGAAATTCCTATTCAGTGCTGTATCCTGATAATATATACAAGTAACATGTGGCAGAAGGTCTAGAAAAAGTTTTTAATTAAAACCAAGTGTTAGAATTATACTGTCTTTGGGTTTCCTGACTTTTGTGTCCAGTTCACAACAGAAACAGTTATTGAGAGCACAAACTTTGCTTTTAATGGTATCTTGTAAATACCATGATACATAAATAATTTGTTTTGTTGCTTACCGTAAAAGTACTGCTATGGGTGTGCAGTTTTAGGATATTAACTGTAGAATGGGAAATGTTTATACTTTAAAAGATATCTCTGATTATGGAATTACTGTTTAAGTACAGTAAAATGAATACTATGGATATTGCCTTTTTTTCTTCTTTTGCTGAATCAGGTCTTTTGCAACATGGTCTTTGTATCAGAAAGCACAAGATGCTCTTCTTAAGACAAGAAAACACAGCAAAACCCTGAAAGTAGGTTGCATAATCTAATGTGCCGTATTTGCCTTCTGATAACCCTCGCCAACAACATCTAAAAGTAGTCATTTGACTTTTAATGACAGCCACTGTTCATGCTCTCTCTACAAATTTCCTTCTTGAAAGAGCTGGTCGTCTTACTGTTTAGATACCACTGCTTCTGCATTTGCAAGAACAGAGGGGGTGTAGTTGGCTTTGATTCAGTTCTTACACAGCGTCTGCAAAGATTTAAACACATCAAAGTGTCAGCTAGATCGAATGAGCCAGAATCTATTTTAGAGTAATTGAAAGTTTGACTTCCATTTGCCCAAGGACTCTATTTATTTATTTTAACTTCACTAAAATTCCCTCAGCATTATAAAATTAATTGCAGTCCTGTTATCTTTCCCTGATTGCACCCCCTCCATGCCAGCAGTCTCTGAAATGTTTCTTACAAAAATCTCAACCCTAAATACCTGGTTTTTACAATGAAACAGTGGGAGCATCTTGTATGGAACTACCTGCTGTTCCATATTCAAATGGATGCATGCCTATTTTTTCCTCAACATTTGGTAGTAAAAGGAAAGTCAGGAGGAATACGTCTCACTTTGAACTAACTGAAAAACAAATCACATTTACTTTGAAGTAATTTAAGAGAACCTTCCATTGTACTTTTTTGATCCTACCTTATGTTTTCAGGCCTATGACATCTCCCGAAGAGCTTTCATTTATTAAAAATCTCATCAAACTTGTTGAGATGAGATTTACCTCTGCCCAGATTTAGAAATCATGAGGCTGATCCAGACTATGTCCATTCCTTTCTCTCAGAAAAGGATTTAAAGCCCAAAGAGCCACTTTAGCGGCATCTCAGCATTTACATCATACTGCTCAGATGCTGCTCAGGGCTGCTCATCTTATCTTATTCACCCACCGCTTCCTATGCTGTATCAGCACCTCTTAAAGGAATACATGCGACCTACAGAATGTTTCTGTAAAATCTCTTGAAAGTCAGTGCTACACTCTTTTCATTTCTACAAAGAGGAGAGAAAAAGACTGGACCTTTATTTGGTTATTCTTATTTTAGGGAGTGTACAGAAACAGACTCCCCTAACTAGGGGACTGGCTGAAGGTTGGCCCTTGTGTGAGGGCAGAAATTATCTTTCTTAATCTCACAGATAAAGGCCTAGTAACATTTTTAACACTCCACCTAACAATTATCATATTCAGAAGGAGCTACATTTATATTTATTTTGAAAATAGTTGTTTATATCTCAATATCAAGATTATGCTTTGCCTGGCTTCAAGGTCCCTCATACTCATAAAAATATACAGCCTTCCCATCTTCTTCAACACTTTCAGCTAGACAGGTCTTAGAAACACCATGCCAGTGGTTCAAATTCTAGATATTTGTGCAGAAATTCACACACAAGAGTAGAAGATATAAGATACTGTCTCCAAAATCCACTGACTAATTAATAAGCCCTTCCCCCGCAAAAAAAAAAAAAATCAAGAATAAGAAAAAACAATGTAAAGTCATAACATTTGGGTGGCATCTGCACCAAAAGTCTTCCATTATTCCAGAAGGTTGAGAACTATGCTTTTTACACTGACTTGAGGATATTTACACCAGCCTCCATCCTGTCCCATTAAAGTCATAGGGTCTCTAACAAGCCTATTAATGTGCTATCAGGGCATAAGCAAATATGTCCAAAAGTAAACATTCACTCTAAAAAAAATTACCTTCTTCTCCACCATGCTCTTCAAGGCCAAGAATGTATCCCTAATAAGAATTTTGTATAAATGGAAGCCCAAATTTTAATTTTTCTAATGGAAAATTATGAGAAAATATGGGATGGTTTAACTCCTCTAGTCCGGATCCTTTCTTTGCTCTTTCAAAGGCTCTTCAGGAAAACCAAAAACCTTTCTACTCATACAGTAGACAATGTCCCTCTTTAGATCTGCTTCTAATAACATGAATAATATTAGTCTCTCCTACAAGCTGTGCTAAGAATCTCTTTTGGGAAGCAATGACATCTTTGCATTATTAATAGCTGATTCAATCATCTGGCTTGCTGTAGTAACAGCTTTTGCCAGTGTGAGATTAGGTTCAACTAACAGCCTTACGAATTTCAGCGTGTCTTTATCTAGCAGGGTATTATAACACAGTGTCCTTCTGTGCCCAAGAAATGCAGCCAAACAGAAACCATGCCTGCCTGGTATCATCAATCATGAGCAGGCAATTCTCAACTACGTTTTCCTSCATTTTTTAAGGAATTATTTTTGAATCTCAAAGGGAAAGACTAAAATAAGGGGGCAAACACCTTCATTCTTCCTCATTTTATTCTTTGCTATTTCTTCAAATATCTTCAAGCATCTCTTTCCCGATCTTTTGCCAGACATTCTCTATTTCTCACTAACTTTTTTGCAGTGTATTTTTCAATCTTTCTCCAACTTTGTTTCATTTTTCCTTTGAGAGTACCTCTTTGCTATCCATACTTCCACCTATTTTTTTTTTATTTCCCATCCATGCTATAAGAATGCCTATAATACTATTGAATAGATGTTAGGACTTCTTTAATAGATTTCTAACACCGCAAGGGGCAGGACTGGAAGATTGACATTTTGACCCCTCATTTACTGCCAGATGAGCTATTGGGTGTTCTGGATACATTGGTTCTCCTTTTCCTGTCAGAGCAGACCATTCTTTTGCAGGTATTATCTCATCAGTCTTTCAGACAAGCGTGCACACTAAGCTGGTCTGGTTCATGAGTGATCATTTGTTTTCCACTGTTGTTCATCTTCTTCATTAAATGAGTTTAGGTGATGTGAAAGGGACAAAACTAAGAGTCTGAGGGTGAGGGGGATTGCTGCAAAAGAGAGAAATAATAAAAAAAAAAATCTTCTCTGCACTCAGCTCCCTTAAGTTGCTGATCTAAAAGTCTCTTTCAGAAGGAAGGCAATAGCTTTTCCTTCTTTCAGTTTCAGTCCTCATTTTCACTGCTGTATTCTTTTATGCAAGGCTCAGTTTAAAAGTGGGCTCATGGAGTCAGGTAATACTGACTAAAATGTACAAAAAATTATTCTATGTTTTCATTAGAAGTGTGAAAGAAAATTTATATTTTCAAAATTTTGAAACATGCTGTTGAGAAGTTAAACAATTTTTTTTTTTTTTTCAGCTGGTAGCAACTGATGAGGACTTTTCTTTTACAGTGAAAATCCTCCTTCTTCCACAAAGAGTAGGTTAAATTGTAGATGCAAAGCAAAATGGAAATTCTGGTAGAAAAATCTGATTGAAAAGCATTTTGGCAGAGAGTGTTTTTTACCACCTGGAATACTGACTTGAATGTACAAAACACTTCAGATATCCACAATAAGGAGAACTTCTGAGAAGGCTTAGGACACAATGTGGAAGAAACTGAGAAATAAAAGTAGCAAACAAATAGAAACTGGATAGAATAGGAGTTGTTGGAACTGTCTTTTTCTACTCTAAACCTTATTGCTTTTATTACTGGTGCTTTACTTAATCTTAGATGTACATAAATTCTGTAAATTTATTTTCTTGCCTTTAAGCTGAATTTTATCTGTTTTAGAAAAATTAATAAGGATTCCTGCCCTCAAAGCAAGAAAATAATTTCCTGAGATGCTAAAGAGAAGGCAATATGCCTAAAACAGGATGATAGTGTAGGATGGGTCCTAAATCAATACCATGGTCACAAAAACAGTCAATTCCTCAGAGAGTCTGAGCAGGATACAGATTATGGCAAGACAAACAAGGAGCATCCGCTGAGCAGCCAAGTCAAAAGCAGCCAAGCTAAATTCAGACCAACGACAAAAAGGTGAAAAGGTTTGCATCACTCTAGCTAATCTCAGCTATCCAGTTTCATTTACCTATTTTTTGGTTCTAACTATTTGTAGTTGATATGTCAATCTCATCTTTGTAAGATTAACAGATTTCTTCCCCCTGAGGTTTTACTTTAAAAAAGCAGAAACTAAGAGGAAAGATCCCAAGACATATTGTCTTTTTCCGTGTTTTCCCATTAGCTTGACATCCAAGCTGAATCTGAAGAACTTTCTTGGGTTTGCTCAGCACTATTGATAAACAGCTAAAGTCACATGTATCTCACAGGAAAATACATGGAAACATTGAAAGGATGTTTAAAAGATCAGGGGAGATTATATTATAAAATAATATTTATACTTTTCACATACCCCAGGATAGTCAGAAAATTATTATGACCATGTTTCAGGTTTCATAGTAAGCCGTTTTTTGGGAGAAGTGAATTATTGCAGGCCTAAGAGCTGTGTGGCTGCTGAAAGACTACCAAACCATGATGGTCCCTCCCTCCAGATGAGTGCTATCAAAAACATGGTAAGACCTTAATATTGAGCTGTAAAACTCAAGGGAGAATATATTCACATGAAGTGATTATCTCTTATGTTTCTGGACATTCTAAAGATACATTACATTCTCCTAATAATACTTGCCTTCTTTTTGATATGATGTTTTGGAAGAACAGCTTGCACTTATAATCAGTACAATTTATCACCTATCCCCAAAGTACCCTGCCGTTGAAATGCCTGACATATATATTAGGTGTTGTGGATTTAGCAAAAATTGAATTATAAATTGCCTTGCCAGCTTTTGCCTCTGGAAATAATGAAAAAGTGAGCTAAAGAAATGTTCTCCTGAAGGATTTATTTTTAGTGGCTATAGAGAAAGAAACAACAAACATGGATTGACCAGATTTTATCATTTTAAGCACTGAATAGCTTGGGCTCAAGAAAAGTTTTCATTCTTTTGATTTTTTTTTTTTTTTTTTTNNAAAAGACTAACAAAACATTAATTTGTACTCAGTAAGCCCATATGAGAATTTCAAGGTCTCGTGCCCAAATGAAGTCAAGTTAAATGTCATCCAAAATACTTTCTTTTCTCTTCTCTGGTAAGTGCTGTCTCTCAATGAATGGAATTATTTGCAATGGCCTTTTAGAGTTTAACATTATCCAAATCCTCAAAATAACAGGGCCTTTAATAAGTTATCTAAATTGGCAGAGCTATGCAGAATCCATTTCTAACAAGTATTTCAGCACCAAATGTGCATGGTTAACCTAAATGTTCATTATAAAGGTATTCAGAAAAACAGTAAGCTTTGGTAATACTGATTTTAAACCGACATCTAAGATTTCTTCATGAACTATGTGCTTGTCTCTTAACAAGTTCCTGCATAGAGAGAAAAGCAACTTGTGTTCATCTACAGTTCCTTAATTTAAAGAAAAAAATTCTGTATGAGTGCACACACAAATATCTAGCCTAGACTCTGTATTTGAGTGAATCTGAGAATAAGCTTTCCATTTACAACCTAAGTTGAAATTTGTGTCATCTGTAAAGAACATATGTTTTTACCATTGTATTAGGTGTTTTTGCTTTAATAAACTGATGTGGGAGCATGAGCTCGAATGCTCTGTTTCTTCATCTTTGTAAGTTTAAATAACACCCAGCATTTTGGGTGTGCATGTTTTTAATATAAGTGATAAAAGAATACAAAAATCTTATTGGAGTGTGTTGTGTGTGCAAAGAATTTAAAAGTAGGCACTTATCAGTCAAATATTGCTTCCTTCTTATATTAAATATCCTATTACTAAGTGAGGTGATCATAAACTTCTGATGCCTATTTTGCATTACTGGGCAAAAGATGTTTGAATTGTCTTTTTAGAATTGATGCATTCTACAATATGACTGCCAGATTACAGTCACATGAAATTCACTCAGTAGTTTGACTGCGTAGGTTAATAAAATATAACTGTCTACACCATGCGGAGATGAGTGCAGACAAATCAAGTCAGATAAATTTGTCTCTAAGTCTGGTTGAGAAATATGAATAATATTAGCATTTGCTCAGTTCAGCTTACAAAATGACCTCCATTCTTTAGGAAGTGATATAAAGAAACTACCAACACAAAAACAAGGAAAGCTGTAACTTCTGAGAAGGTGAATCCTTAACAACTGCAATGATTAGGATCCTTAACCATCAAGTATGAAGGCAAGAATGTCCAACTTCTTGAGTGAATAAGTGAATAAGTTTGATAAAGTGGAAAAGAGACACACCAATGGAAAGACCAAACTAAATTACTCATCATGAAAGCAAGACCTCCATGGATAGCAGGAGATGAGTTTACAGGAGACCCATAAAAACATATGCAGAATTGGAGTGCACAAGTCTTCATCTTTTTCAAAACTGTAAGTAGTACCAGGATTTGGCGGGGGGACGGGGGGGAATCAGTTGAAGGAAAGAATACACAATAGGGGGAAGGACAAGTTTTCCTTTTGTTTGGACGAGTTTTTCATTTTGTTACATGCTTGTTAGAGGGTAAGCTTTTAGTGCCTTACTATTTATTTTTCTTTTTTGCATGGTTATGTACTTGTATCATTGGTCACTGTGGGTGACTGAGCTTGAGGAAAAAAGTAAACAATATAAGCAACAGGTCATAATTTACTTGCATTATACAAAATACATATAAAGGCTTACAAGTTGGGAAACATGCTGAAGAAATGTGTTGTCATCATATAGCCACAAAACATCCTGCAGATTAATCCTATGGTGGCCCTGCATGACACCTGTAGTATATGTGGGCATTAGGTCAAAATATTAGCCGGAGCTAATGATGGGCCCATTATAACCCTCCTTAGTGCTCATTACTTAGGGGACCTTTTGAAGGTGCTCTGTATCATTCTCKGGCTGACAGGCTATTCAGTGAAGGTTAGCAACTCCCTCTGAAGTCCTGTTTCTCTGTTGCGGCTAACAACCTAGTTGGGGTCATGGAAGGCACACATGGATCCTTCACCTAAATGACAGAAATAGTATAGGAAATAATTAACATCTGCATGGGGTACAAAGATTTCGAAGGAAAGTAAATTTACTGTTTTTCAAGGTTAATTTTTTTCTGCATTAAGCATAATCACCACAACAATGAATCAACGTTGTTAGCATTGCACTCAGATCAGTGGAGACATGAGTGTGCATGATGTGTTCAGAAGCCCAGTGGATGAATTCTACACAGATGTTCATGGCAAAGCCAAGGGGTTAAAATAATATTCCTGTAATCCTAGCTTATACTATTGATGAACGATAGAGTTCTTCACCAATAGCCCTGACACTTCAGAGCATCTTTACCTTAGAACGGTCTTTCACCCTCTCCTTTTAAGCTTCCATTGCAACATCACTGCAATTCATTTTTATCCAGCTTTTCAGCTTTAATCACTGTACATTTGATCCACAATAAACTCGGTGGATGAAAGCCACCATTTACTACAAGCATGGAGTATCCCTGTTCAGTTTAAAGATTGCATGGATAACCTGGAAGAACAATTATGCATTTCCCACTTAGTTTCTATTTCTTGCATATCTTATTGCATGAAAAATAATAAATAGCTCTTGAAATCTGCTCACTTACCTTCCTGCTCCTGCAGTGACCCTAATGTCAAAAAACCCAACATATTCAGGGCTATGGGCCTGCAAGCTCAGTCTTTTCTTACTCCCCCATTTTGAATCTGACCTTGCCTTTCCCCAGCTTATATACCAATTCCTACCAGATCTAAAACTAATTTTAAAGCTGTCATATTTACTTTCCCCTAGGCCTTGTTTCACACCATGGTTTCACCCAACTTTCTGAGTGATTATTTGGTGCAGTTGCATACATATTTATTCTAGTAACTTCTTTAAATCCTTTGCAAAATGCAGAGATAAAATTATATTTACTTGCATTAGGTGCTGGCTCTCCCTTTATAAATACATCACACTTTGGTGAAATTTATGCTTGTATTTTTTTCTGCAAGAAAAATAATCTATTAGCATATGCATCTTTTTCCCTGGCTAACACCTACRAGTAGACAGCAATAGACATAAGCATGCTGAATAGGACACAATGTAGCTGTGAACAAGAAAGCATGAACAACAGTACTGTGGGAATATTATACCTCGAAACCTGAAGGCTGGCCAGCAGAAAATGCATCCCAAACCATGGAGCTGAAGCTAAGTATGCAACCATCCATACAGTTAGCTATTTCCTGAACACAGATTTAGAGATTTCTCAAAAATGTGCAATGAAATCTCCAAAACAGTAATCTTYGCACACGTGCTTGAGCGCAATGTGGGAGTTTTGAAAACATCAGTTTTATCAAAGCAGAACTTTAAAAAAAAAAACTAAAGAGCTTTGAAAGTTTGAAGCTGTTATCTGCCCAGTTTTAGTACAGTGTAACACCTGTCATCAAGGAAGACACTAATTTGATTCGTGAAGTATTCCAGTAACTCAAACTGAAAAAAAGTCAACAAAATTTAGCAAAGTTTAGTACATTGGAGTCTAAGTACATTTATTGTTTAAGGAAAATTAAGAAACAAAAGCAAAAATAAAGAAGGAAAGAAAAGTCCTCCACCGTGTCAACAGAAAAGATGAAAGTTGTTCCTTCATAAAGCAATTCACCATTAAAAGCTCCGAGTTGTATTCTGGAGAAAAAAATATTCCTTGAATACTGATTGGTAGCAAAGAAAACATAAAGAAGGATCTGTTTTCTGAAAGGCAGGAGGAAATTCCCCCAAAACAATACCGCTCCAATTTGAGGATTCTGAGTGCCATTTACAGCACTGAAGCTGAGGTCTTGAAGCAGCACTTGCCTCCTTAGCATCTGACCAGGCACTAGGGTTTGGAAGATAGCTGTGGGGTAGCATTACTGATGGGGCAAATGAGACACAAGTTTGTCTGTATTACATATCTGAGGCAACAAAAATGTCTATGGACAGCTAAGAATCAAACCTAAGTCACCTCAGTCTGAGTGTAGTCAGATCTAATAGATGGGAATAAAAAGATCAATATAAAGGAGTAAATTGAAGTATCAAGGCACTGAAAAAAATCTGAGTTTTAACGGCCAAAGCCTTGGCAATACTATGCAAAAGCTAGAGAAATTTGCCAATGTGTATTGTTACCACAACAGAACTCACTGTGAAGCTACAAGTCAATGTACTTTTACGTTCATTCTTTTCACTGTATTGCCCCACTGTGTTAGCCCAGAGTCCCAGAACCATCCTCATTTACATTCTTTTAAATACAGTAGACTACGGTGGTGGGGAAATATTTCAGTTGGCTCTTCTTATGTTCAGAATAATTTGAAAGCTGATTTATTCCCCACTCAAGTCAAGTAGTCTCCAATAAAGGAAATAATCTGTTTCTAGCCTGAGATGACATTTGGCAAGTTTCAGAGCAAATATTCATGACAAAGTCATAAGCCTTTGAAAACAGTTTTCCACTGGAAATGCTGACAGGTCCTTAAGCACAGTGGTGTGAACAGCACCGCTGTAATAAGCAGTAATTTAAAGGCTGTGCACTAGTTAACTATTAGTGCTAGTAAACAAGTGACCCTGATGGGATTTCAAATTAGAGCTTCAAGCAAACCATTTGATATTTAACCCTCTTGCTTTTCCACCTCATGGCAGCGGAAACATTATATATCATAGCATAATATTATTGTAGCTCACTCACTTGATAGGGACAGAAACCAGATAAAAGCAGATAAAACATTTGTGACAATAAGAAACCCCATGTTTCAACAAATGCAGCCATCTAACATTTTTCTAGTGGTAATTACATCTACAGTTTTACACCGGCCTGCGTTGGCCATGGCATCTGGAAATGAGAAAATAGTGTGCTAACTATACATCCTATTCTGCCAATCAGCAATAATGCATGAAGACCAACTTAAAAATAATCCTCTCTTCCTGTGCCTCAGCCATTTTGCATAAACCCAAGTCAGATGGTGGATTAGAGTTTCTTCATAAGTAGACCACTAATCAAATTCTCAGGAAAAACAACTAGTAAAGAATCTCAGAAAAAAAAACCACTGTGTAAAGCTGGCTAATCTTTATGAGCTGCACATAGAAAGTTTCCTAGGACTGGGTCCCATGCAGCACCTCCCTCAGAAAACTGAGGGGAGGGGGGGGACACTAGCTCAAAGGGGCTCTCCAGGAGCCCTGCTGCCCTGCTGCGTGATGGGGCTTGGCTGGACATGCAGGCAGATCCTAAGTCTTGGTTCACTTAAACTGRGTGTCAGGAAGACTGCAGAGCTCCTGTGCTAACACAGCCTCACTACTGGTATGATACAGGATTTAGATAAGTCAAACTCAGATTACGCAGAAGATGCCCATGGTTCAAGTTGACCACAGTGGTTATGAAACAGGAATACCATGGTCCCCCATAAAAATTAACCTCTCTTTCCCCAAAATTACAGATGACCAGAAAATAAGATACACAGGATGAGTTAATAACATGGTAAATATGCACTGCATTTCGAAGGTGGACCTGTGTTACAAAACACACAAGAGTCTCACCATCTCCCTGCTCTGTGCTCCTCTGGATAGAGCAGAAGTAGTCACACTGCCCAGAAAAAAATTGCTGCTTCCTCCTAACCTGAAACCAAGAAGCCCCAACCTACTCTCCAGGGAATGCCAGTGACAGGTTTAGATTATGGAAGAGTGTTTGATTTATAGCCTTTAAATCAAGAACTCTTCTCGTGCCTAAACAAAAGAAAACATTTGAACATGCATTTATACTACCCCAGAACATCAGAGAGATCTTGTGTCATTTCCTCATTCACACATGCTGTGGTGTTGTACTACATGAGCTGTAAACAGCCCAGAAAAATCAAGGAGAGAATTTCATCACCGTCACTTACATTGACCTCCTGCAGGTATAGAAAGAAACCACAGCCCCTCCTCCTTCTGTTTCTCATAGTTAACCAAAATAACTTTTCACAGAGAGGTAACTGCTATTTGCTTATGACTGAAAAGCCGGCCAGAGACAGACTATTCATTTGATCATAGTCCTGTCCAGCTCCCTTAGGGCCTTCTTTAACCTCTGACAAATGGTAAGATGGAAGGATTTTCACAGCAACCCTGTCTTTCCCCTTCTATCTGCTCCTTAAATATCATGTCCATCGCAGTTGCCTTTGAACTACAAGACTGCGCAGAAGCCTTGATTTGTCTTATATTTCCACACAACTTACAGACAGCAGTTTTTCTGCATATGGTGCAAATGCTGTTCACGTAGCTCTCTCTAAATATAATAATGTGTGATCAAAGAGAAAAATCAATGCCTATAAAATTTAAGACACAAAATACACATTATTATCTGAAGAACAACTATGAGAAGAAATAGTAAAGAGATAATGAAACTTTTTAAAACAAAATATTTCTACTCCATGCTGCTAATATTAATCAGGTGTTCAAGTCCCACTAGTATTTTATAGAAAACTCTTACAATATATTTTGGTCTCCATAGCTAGTTTCACAACAGTGTTAATAAAAAAGTTAATTATTCTTCCAAGTAAAATATAAGAATAGTTAGCTGTTATGCAGGTCATTTTCAGCTTACAAGCAGATTTGTTATGACTACAGAAGGAAAAATCAATGAAGCAAATAATCTCTAAAGAAGCAGTAATCTTATCTTCCTCCCCTTAATTAAAAAAGGGATGAAAAAAGAAAAAGGAAGAACAAAGGAACAGAATTCCTTTGCACGGTCAAAGTGTGTTTGCATTTTCCAAGCAAGCACTAATATGTCTTTATAACCAAAAATARAGAAGTAGTACCATGACTCTCCCAAATTCCATACAACAGACAAAAAGAGTCTGTGATGGGTCCCTTAATTGTTAGCCAACAGTCATTTGCACACTAGAATCTTGTGGCAGTTTACTATGATATTTTTATTTTGTAGCTGATTTGACCTTACTATGCTATTTATAGCCCTTTATTCTCTTTTTCATAGGTTTATTAATAATGAGGAGTAGTGACATCTAAAAGTAAAGGGAGTGTGCCCTTCTTCAAGTTGATATTCTTGCAAGCATTACTATAGAATTGGCATTTTCAATTGACTTTATTTAACTCTTTGCAATTAAGTATACTTCAGCTAGAATGTATGGTATATTTCAGTACTCCTGAGGCTGCAGTATGTTGCAATGTGGAAGAATTCACCCTCCTACATTTCCTTGCAACACCAATTACTTCTGCAAGAATATTAAAACACCTCCCCCAGTTCTCTTTCAACCTCCCTTTCAGCTAAAAAGATTCGGAAAACTTCTTACCCTATTTCCCTCAAAATAATTTTTCCTGTTACCGTGTAACAATGAAATGACAGAAAAGTGCCAGTATGGCACATCAAACAAAAATTGAAATATGTTTCCATTTCAGTTCACCAAAAGGCAGAATAATGTCTCTCAGAAGTTGACTTGGGCACTTTCTCATAAAGTCAGGTTTGTTTTTTTTTTTTACTTTTTTTTTTCTTCCAGAGAATAACACATTTCCCCATAACATGGTGCAGTGTCAGTCACTCTAAAACTGATAAATTCTAGCTGATACATCAAGTCATTATAGCACCAAGTCAGCATCATTGCAACTAGATACAATTYCACTGACTTCAGCCCTGTAGCACATGCAAGTCTGAATTTGATTCATAAAGTCTAGGCATATACTTCTAAGAACAAGGGAAATAATACATCCTTAGTTTTACACAAAACTACTAAATTAATTGGTCATAGACATACATAGCAAGTGGTCTCAGTATTCCCTATATATTTGCAGGAAAGCTGCTCTCCAGCACAAGCAAGTCTGACC
Organism: Phoebastria nigripes; assembly: GCA_035582835.1. Lineage (NCBI taxonomy): Eukaryota > Metazoa > Chordata > Aves > Procellariiformes > Diomedeidae > Phoebastria > Phoebastria nigripes. The sequence goes on from JAYKAV010002943.1 coordinate 622,420, forward strand.
AGCTGTACATTTGTATTGCTCAGTAGGGTTTGATTTGTGCTGGGGAGACAACATAGTCCAATAAGCAGCACAAAGAAGCTCTCCAACATTAGCTGTAGCATTACCCTTTTGATGAGACACATTGATCCAGTCATTTGGGAGCTGCAGCTCCCCAACAGTAAGACACAGATCCGTGTGCATACCCACCTCTGCAACACATTTGGTCAGATACCGTGGAAAAACACTGCATGCTCCAATTCCTGTAATTTTAGTCAGCATCTGTGATTGCTTTCTATAATATGCATTTTAAATTTTAACAGGGCAAAGTTGTTTGCCTGTCTTTTGCCTTTTCCTGGTCCTGCCAGACCTAGTTCTGTTCATCTTCCTGCTGGTTCCAGATATCTGCTGTGTGATCCTATGCCCTCTATTCTGGCACGCCATTGCTGTCTCATGTCTCCAGAAACTCCTAGTCTCATTACCAAATGAATACACTTAGCAAAATTAGTCATGCAGCCCAGCTAAATTCTTTTTTTATTTTAAAAGCGCATTTGTGTCAGTTTACAGTTGGAGTCAGGTGCATTAGGTCAGGACACAGCAAAAGATTTGGCACTGTAACAGATTTCTTTGTCTGGATTGTCTGGCTAACCTGAAAGTAAAGTATTTTGCCTTTTAAAACATTTTAGAATAATAATCCAAGATGAACTTCCATAGCCTATAAAAACTGGGTTTGCTTCTCATTCTTCAGTCTTTTTTTTTTTTTCTATTAAGGTTAAGGTCTAATCCCATGAGGTACAGAGCAGGCCTGAATGTCATTAGTACAATAATCATTAAAAATATTCAGGCCCCTCATTGGATATGATCTTTGATGGATGAAAAAAAAAAAAACAAAACACCACAAACAAACAAACAAACAAACAAACAAAAAACCACCAAAAAAACAATTCTGGTTATTTACATCACTGTTGGATATCTGTTTCATTCCTTCAGATAGAATAGGATTTTTTTTTTTTTTTCCTTGCAATGTTTATTATAAAATCTCCATTTTCCTCTCTACATTTCCCTAAATTTTTCTCAAGTTTTCTCAGACTGTTCTAAAACACAAGGGACTGTATCATTCATCAAAGCACACTTTGCAGAATGAAATACTCATTTACAGGATAAAGGTAGTCACTAGTCTCTTGTTTATAAAGCTAAAAAAATAAGCATCTGCTCCTTCGAAAGTACCATAAAAAACCTGAGCTATCACAACATGACACATCATGTTCCTTGCTTATTCAGTTTGTGGGCTATTTACCCTTCTGTCAGACAAGTTTGTCTTCAACATATGCTTTCTATACAGCGTACTGGTGTAAAAAATAATTATAATGTTTATTAAATTAAAATAATGAGGTTTATATGAACTTTCAATAATGCAGACAGGCAGACTATAACTGTAAACCACATGCTATATACTTTGGACTTTTACGGCTTTTAATTTATCAAAGGAAATAATTAGCACACTTTGTGGCAGCCAGTGATGGAATTTATTCATTTGGAAGCCATGGGTTTCCTGTCATTAAAACTACATCATGTCCTTCCTTTTCTATTAAACTTCAACTGAGGGCAGTAAGAAGTCACTAAAAGGAAATGAAGAGTTTTTTTGGCAACATTCACATGCAATGATTTAATACTGCTAAAAGATAGCAACCCATAATGTATGCCAATAAGGGATGAGGGTTCCAATTACCACATTATTTCCTTTATTTGCCGCTTTGTTTGTGGCTCAATTAACTGTGATTTGCAAAATCACTTCAATAAATTTATTTTCTCTTCATTGGCTTACTGCATTTTTCGTTCCTAATTACAAGTGCTTTTTTGTGGCAAATAAAATGATTTAGATCTTTAACCAGTACATTTAGATTTATATGTCATAGGATATTACTTTTTTCCTTTCAAAGTGATCAATCACATCTCATTAACTAAAGATTCATTTTGGCTAATATTAATGTTTTTATTTTTCTTGGACATTTTTTCAAATATAAATAGCAAAATATCTGGGTTTTCTTCAAGTGGAAAAGAAACAAAAGTACCAATAAAAGTTTCCCTTCTCCTTCACACGTACACACTCAAAACACCCTCTGCCTTATGCACACAGCTATAAATGGCTTCTGCAGACCAAAACTTGCATCACAGAAGTAGCTCAGCCCAGACTGAAGCTGACTGAAGGATACACGTACTTTTTCTTCAAAGGAGGTCTAAAATCAAATTAGCATAGAGACAGACTTACCCTCTCTTTTACAGGAGTGGGTGGTCCTTCCAGGTCATGACCAAGGTACAGCAGCAGCATGCTGGAGCTTCAAGTATTTTATTAAGTGATGCCAGGAAATGTGAAGGAATAGATGATACAGGGTACTGTAAGGTTGTTGGGTTTTTATACATAATGACATTAGTTAAAAATTATTCAAAATACATAAAACAATCTGAGCCAGTCCTCAGCAGATTAATATGAAAAAAAAATCTGCAACTGCTTCACAGAATTCTATATTTCTAGTGTCTATATTTACTGTGCTCAATTCAGAAAAAATTCAGCACAATTAATTTATTGTTTAATATTCCAACTGCATATTTGACTTCTATATCTAGGATCTAACAGACATCTTAACTGAGACAGACATAGATATCCAGAATATTTATTATCAAAACCTATTAAATTTGGGGGGGGGGGGGRGGTCTTTAAAGCAACGTGCAGACAATTGTAAAAAGGGCCTTTACTGCAAGTCAATGGAAAATTGTTTAAATTCAAAAATATTTCCTCATATCCACTGAAGTTGGGCACTGATATTGCTGCTGAGTTTGCAAATTAAGATGTAAGATCAGAGCTAGCTAAGATTGTCATATTGTCTCCTCTAATTTGGAAAAGTAGAACTAGGCTAGAGAGAAACCCATAAAAGAGACTTTATGACTCTCTTCAAGGCTGACATAGAAGCCAATGCTCCAATCCCTTCTCCCAGCCTCTTGCAATTACATTTCCGCAGGAAGAAAGAAAAGGAATTAGAAACAGGATAATGTAGCTTTAAATCATTTCTCATAGCCTTTGCCTTCTAGTGAGAGCCCTGAGCTTTTTTAACATGCTTCTTATATTGTTTAGTGTGACACAACAAAAAGCACAACTTGTTTGACCCTTCCTCAATAAAAAATCATTTTGTTCTGACATCCTATAAAATCTGTGCATGAGCCTACTAAGCCATAGTGCCTCCTCCAATTGACAAGGAGCAAGCACTGTAAACACATACAGTAAAGATCCCTTACAGACATGTTTAAGGCAATTCTGACAAAGCAATACATGTCATTAATACGCCACGGTAACAGACAAGCATGTGCCACTATTAAAAACAGTGACGTTTCCAAAGCTGAGAGTTATGTCATCATCAAACTTTAAAGTTCCTGAGTCACCAGGGGTATCTTGGGTGGGTTATGTTGCTTGCATATGAGCAGGTATGACATTGCCCATAAACTCATAGGAACACAATGTGATTGTCTGTGCAATCCAAACCTGAGAATCCATCAGCATGGACAAATTTGTATCCTAAAGAAGAGCAGTGTGTGAATATTTCTGACTTGACAGCACTAAAAAAGGCCAAAGGTTGTTGTTGGTAAGAATATTTCCTCCTCCCCACCACCACCTTGAAACAGTGAAATCCAGGTATAAGCTTGCTAGAGGTCACACTTATTGTTAGCAAATACTAGTAGTATTGTATATGTGAAGAACAATTTTATTCTGGTACAAGAAGCATGTTGAAAACTTTGTCTATGTTTACTAAAAAGAGAACTCCTGAATAAAGATGCTGTACAATGTTTTCAGAAGTAGTACTTGTATTCAATTTGCAATGCTCTTACAGCAGCTTTACAAAATCCTAATATGTCTGTAGTATGAACTCAATGTTTTAGTAAATTAAATACCTACATAAATTCCAACCAAAATCCTGTTTAATTCCAGAATTATGATCCTCCAGCAATCTTATTTGAATACATTCCTACTTTTACAACAGTTCTTCAAAGAGTTTAGTATCACATGCCTTAACATTAATTTAATTTTGCAAATCTTCTTAATGGTGACATTCTATTATTATGCCCATTGTTAAGACCAGTAACACGGGAAGACTAAGGAAAACCAGCTTCATTAATTTTAGATGTCCAGTGTGAGATATCTAGGACCATTTTAAGACTACATTGCATTAAAGCTATTTAGGGAAGTTAAACAGTGGAAAAATTCAACTTCAAAAGTAAACAAAATCTGAAATATTTTGGCTCACAATTAAAATACTTCAGTAATGAAATACTACCGAACTACCTCAGGCAGCTGTAGTTCATAATCTTAATATTCCCATCTGCCTCCGTAGCACAGGCTTTCTGAGCAAAACAACAGCAGTAAGAAGATGTTGCTTTATTATACAGTCCCTGATTACAGTGTTGAAGAACATGTAGCCTGGCTGGAGAGTTCAGCCCATGAAGAGGTGTTAAGCAAGGGGGGAAAAATCAAAATACAGTTCCTTTAAGATATTGTGGCTGGCTATCTAAACTAAAATATTTTTGTTCGCAGGTATTTGATTTGAAGAAAAATATATAGACAGTGGCTGCGTATAAGAACAAACTAGCTGAAGTTTTCCCCATTTCTTAAGGTAGGAAAAGTAACATTCACTGAAGCTTGCACCTTCAAAGACAAACTCCCATCAGCTTCAGGAGCAGTTGTGAGCATTTACCACTTCAGCAAAGGGGACCTCAGAGACTCAGGTCAGGTGTCTAGAAAATGAGAGCATATGGTGAAAGCTAGGATCAGGCAGAGGTAAGGAACCACTTTCTCACCACAGTGCTCAGCCCTTCAGAGCTCTCTCAAGTGCTTGCACTACTTCCTGCTCCACCTGCCTTCAATTAACACCTCCATCCCCAAACTTCTGTCTCTTAAGGACAGAAAAGCAGTGTTTTCTGCTCCCTTTTTGACCCAGGGTTCAGGAGAAATTTTAGGCTTCTTAACACTCAGATGAATGGGAGGACACCGGAATGGGGTGCTTTCTTCTCCCACTGTTGAAGTTCAGCTAATGTTTCAAGCTTTTTTTTCCCCTTACAATGAAGACAGAGGGTTTGAATGTGGCACGAGCCATTATAGTGGACAAAGGGAAGTGTCTGTGCTTCCTCGGAGGAAAGGTTCCCAACTCTTCCAGGGTTCTCCTCACTTCCTAGGTTAGAGCTAGTCTGAAGTAAACTTGCACAAACAGTGTATGCGTTAAATACCTCGATCCTCAGCTCCGTTCCTGTTTGATCCTACTACTTGCTAACATGAACACAGCCTGAGAGGGCCAAGCCTGTCCACAAAAGTTGACAGAGGAGTGACTGTGCCTTGAGTAATTTGTAAGAGAATTGAGAAAAGCCTGCTGTTTGACAACACGATTAAAGTTGTTAGCCAGGTCTGTCTGTACAACCGATGGAAAATGTTTAGGGGATCAAAAAAAACTGAAGATCACCAAAAGCAAGTGAGCATGTATCATCAGTGCTCCTACTTTGATTTCCCAAATCCTGTGGGGGTTTTCTCCCATCATTTATGGGGACCCGGGGTGGGAGAGGAGAAAATGAAAGAAAGGGACACAATGACTGGATAAAACTGGGGAAAAAGGAAGCAAGAAAAGCAGGAAAGAAAGTACAGGAGCTAGAAATTGGGTGTAGTTGAGAAGGTAGAAGGACAAGGGCAGCAGAAAAGAGGAAGAAGTTGAACAGAAGAAGGATTTGACGGAAAGGGCCAGGGATATGAAGTGAAAAATAGCTACCCAGCAGGGGTAAGGGGCAACATAACTATCATGTCCCTGAGGGCACCAACAGCTCTGACTGTCCCTTCCCGGCCTCTCTGGGACCTCCTCCCACCTGCCCAGGGCCCAGGACCCCATTTCAGCTCCCCGCAGCCATCAGTCCCTGTCCCAACAACACCGCAGCGGTGTCAGTCTCCAGCTCCCCACAGCCCCCCAGGCCAATGGCCTGGCCCGGCCTCGGCCCATCCCTGTCCCCAGGAAGGTGTCCGATGCCCAGGGCTGGGGCTGCCCCAGTGTCCCCTGGCTGCTCTGCTCCTGGCTGAGGCGGTGGAATGAGTCCTGGCTGCCAGGCCCTGCCCTGATACCCCCCTGGGATGCCCCAGCCCATGCAGTGCCCTGACGATAATCCTCTCCACCTCCAGCTCAGCTGCCRATTCTGGCATGAAATGTAGGGGTCTGGGTACTCAGCTTCTCTACTGTGCACGTGTTTCTGAACTCCCATCTCATACCCATAAGACTTCTGCTTCATTTGCTGCAGAAATTGGGGGTGGGAGAGACTGTGTAGACTACAGGAGGAAAAAAGTTTTGTAGACAAGGGGAAGAAAACGCCTATCTTTTAGCAGTTCTTTCTTTTTTCGTCCTTTCTGCTGAAGAATCCCGCTTGCCCTTTGYAGTGGGTTGTCCCCGGCCACCCAGTACGTAACCCTGGCAAGAATGCACCTATCAAGGGAATAGGGGGTCCCTTCCATTCCATAGCTAACTTGGTGGCTRTAGATAACAGGTGGAGGTGTTCCCTAAACTGCATTGTCTTTGGTAGAYAGATTAAAATAATAAAGATTGCAAAAGGAAAAAACCTGCCTGAAGTCACTACATGTGAAATAAGTGAGAGGCATGCCTTTGTACATCTGCACGGACATCGGCTGAGGGGGGTATAGGCAAAGTTTCTAGAATTGGAAAAGAGGTTTGTGAATAAAATACAAGTCGGCAGTGCACCATCAGCCAGTTTCTTCGTGAAATGTGCATCCTCTGCTCAACTAAGCAAATAATCCACAACTTGTTGCTTATAATGGGCAGATTCACACTAATGTGTAAGACTGATTGTCAGAAAACTAGTTTAAAAAATGAGTGAAAAACAGAATGATCAATCTGATGTCCAATATTCAGGACTTGTCAGGAGTTGTTTGGAAGTGTTTCAGAAATTACAACAGAGATTTAAAGAAAAATGGGAGAGGAACAAGCTTCAAAGAAATGCATTGAATGCATGTATGTAATTTGCCACTTCATTTAGTAGCCACTGCAAGATTTTCAAGAACAGAAGAGTGTAAGAAAAATGACAGGATTCAACTGTAAAAAAATATGTACTTTACATAGTCCTAATACTTCTGAAATAAAATGTAAAGATGCATTACAATGCTTGAGATAAAGTTCCTGGTTTTCTGTCTATACTTTGTCAAAATCCCTTTAATAGTGTTATTTTTGAAAAAGAAAAAAAAGTAATGTAACTTAATCCCACTCAGTATTTTCAGGCCAAAATATTGTGCTTGGTTTATATACTATTATCCAGTTTTTCTCCAGTAACTGACAAATGCTAAATGMTTTATCAGTCTGGCACTGACGACGGTTTTGCCACAGGGTTTCACAGACTGCTTGCTCTGCATAGCTGCATGAAAGATTTAAGTGATCATGATTAGGTGGAAATGTTAACCTTCTTCATGCCAGATCAATTAAATGACTGATCAGAAGAATCAGCACACATCAGATGTATGAATGCTTTAGCAAAATTCACACCAAAACTAACTTTTAATTCATGATGCATTCCTTAGCTCTACCCTTTCCAAGTAATAGGAGACTTTTTGTCCTGCTGCAATAATACTTCACAGGATGGTAATACAGTATTAGATACTGTCCACATAGAAGGAAAGACAAGCTACGTGTAGGAGAGGAATACAATGTGCTACCTATTCACGTAGATCTTTAACAGTTCTCTGTACTGCAACCGAGTAAGTAATGTTAGGGATGAACAAACTCCTAGGAATAAAATTAGACCCAGCCTAAATTCCCTTAAAAAGACTTTAAAACCTCATGAGGTTACACATGAGGTAAACTTGTTTCCCTTTCCGGTTGCTACATGCCTTTGTATCTTCAAACTCTGTGAAATGTCAAAACAACTTGTGAAAACTTAATTTTGAAATAGCTCCAAACTGTTCAAATCCACTTTTAATCTAACAAAACTTTGTCTAACAAAAACTTTTCTCATCTATAAGTAATGGAGTTTAGGAAACATCCTATGTATAGATCATTAAAGTAAATGGTGGTTTAGTCTACAGATAAATTACCTTGCATTGCTGGCTTTTCCCTTTTGTGTTTATAGCAAAATTAAATATAGGTGATTATATCAGAAGTGCACTAAAAGACATTTTTTTTAGAACAATATGGAAAAACTTGCATGGAATACTGGATAATTTTTGTATGAAAACTTGGATTTCCCCTCTAATACAAATTTTAAATCTTTTGAACTGAGCTGCTTGGTGAACCACAAATGACTGAGGAAGTACTTGGGGGAAATATCACCTAGACTTGCCCATTTTCATACTCTTTTCAGGGTTCTGGTTTTGGTCACAGTTGGAGGCAGACTATGGCATTACATGGATCTTGTTTTGATCTAGTATGGCTGCTTTTTCCAGTCTCAGAGTATTGTACTGCTTGGTAATTCTAGTACAGTGTGATCCTTTCCAGTTTCAATGTGGGTGGATATTTCCTAGAGTTGAAAAAACAGAAACAACAACATTTAAATTTTTTTTTCTTTTTTTTTTTTTTTAAAGAAGAACAGGTGTACTCGCTCAGTGGAAGTCCAACAGGAAGGTGTACAGAAAGGGTGCTCATACCTACAAATGCTGTCCCCTCAGCCTAGTCATGTTAATATATTTTATGCTGCCAAAATAATGATAGAGAAAGTATGATCAGATGTACAGGAAGAACGAGCAGTAGGGAGATGTAGATCTGAAGTGTCAGAGCAATGCTAGTAAGAAAATAAACCCAACCAAACCAGAAAGTAAAAAGAAAGCAAATAATAGAATAAAACTTGCATTCCTTGAATTACACAAGATACTACAATGACACAATGACAGTAAGACATAGAAGCATCCCTACTGAATGGCAGAAGAAACACTGGAAGTAGCTAAGAAAACTAAATAAAGAGTTCATGGTACTGATGCCAGAACAAACACGAAGGAAGAAGAATACCTCCAAGAAAACACCATTGCACTTGTATTAGCAAACAAGAAATTAGAAAAATCCAAAGACATAAAATTCAATTACTAGAAGAAACCCACCCACACTTCGGTTGGTAGAGAGGGAAGATAACGGTCCTGTTTTTCAATCTGTATTGTATGTTTTTGCACATAAAACATAATGCCATATGTATGGGAAATGGTATTACAGTGTGACTGCACAGCATCTCTTCAGGCAGATTTAAATGTTTAAACAGGGTGCTATACTGTGAGTTGTGGAGCTATTTTAAATTCTTCTGATAAAGAACATCATCAGAACTGAGCAGCTGCTTATCAGCCAGGTTGTTCTCAGATGCAAAAGCACCAAATCATACCACTGGAGTAATGTAATACTGCATCAAAAGCACTGCAGTTGCTCCACAATACATGCTGATGTAGCTTTGCATTCGAAGTAAAATCACATTAGATGGAATGTCACAGGATGGTGATGCAACATAAATAAGATTACGCATTAGCTTCAAGACTTCATTAAAATCATAATGCCATGAGGACCATGCTGATTATATTCACATGAACAGTTTATTTGAATTTTGTATCTCGGTTAATCCTTACAGAAAATCTCTTCAGCTAATCTTGGGAGAGGGTGTGAGTAAAATTCAACCACAAGCTGTAACAGAGGCTAAACTATTTCAGAGAAACTTAAATCCTTGTGACATTTAAAATTGTGCTCAGAGTCTGAATAACCACTGTCCATGGAGGAAAAACTCTTGGGAAACTCTTTTTTTCCTCTGTTGTAGTATGATATCATTCAGTACCTGGTGCAAGTATGAATGCAAGCACAAATCTGTAGGCTCTGGACTCCATGCTCACCTACAAGGCACTGAGGCACTCAGCACAATACAGTATAAATGGCCAGATAAGCCTTTTTTTTTTTTTTTAACAGTCAAATTTGCTGCCAGCTTGCCATACAGATTTAAATAAACACTCCAAATAGAAGCTGAGGTTCACGTCTTTTATTGAACTTAAGAACCTTAAGTGTGCAGTGTTCATGTGGATTCAAATTCAGAGCCTGACATATATTCAATCTTAGTTAAGACCTAGTTATTTTTGTTGGCAGCAGAATTGGTGCTAAAATCATAACACATTCCAGTTTTCTCATTCTATTCCAGTTTAGTTTATGGATTATCTAAAAGGATGTCCATATACAGTTCAGTGAAAGTTAATGGGTCAAGCTACAACGTCCCTGAAACTCCACTAGTCAGATCTCAAAACTGTGTTTCAAACTAACTTTAGTGAATGCCTGAGGTACTGAGACACTAGTTTATTTGTTTAGGCAATAATTGTCCTTTGCCTCCAGAGAAGCCCTAAAATTGCTTCTATGTTTAGAATCAAGATTGGTCTGTTAAGGCTGCTTGTCACAAAGTTTCACCTCTTTTTAGAACTGTTTATTCCCAGTACCCTATTTCCCAATTTAGTCCATTATGGAGTTTGATTGATGCATCTGCCTGACACAATACAGCAAGAACACTAGAATCCTTTATCAGATACCTTAGACAGTACAATTACTATTTAAGGGTTACAGTGACATTGTTTGTTAAAGGTTTATTGCCTGCCTTTCTGAACAAACATTATTATTTATATCTATTGGGTTTTTTACTGTCTCAGTTTGGGGGGAAAAGACTGTGTGAAAATATACTCATGTAAAAAATACTTAGAGACCCACTCTTGTCCCTCGGCAAACACATGACGTTCTGCTGGAAGTTACTGCAGTTAGTGGGATTCATGTACACAGATGAAATCAAAAAATAGTTTCTGGTCTTGTTCCATTGGCTAGAATAAGGAATGATCAGCCTCTTCAGTGATGGAAAATTGGGTACTATTGCTTTATAGCCAGTACTATAACAGATATTGTCTGTACAAGGGACAAGTCAGAGCAGTTACAGCTGCAGAAAAACAGGCTGGGAAGGGRACTTAAGGAGTCATCTGGTCTATCTCTTGCCCCAGGATATGATCAGCTCTAGCTGTGTTATTCCTGAAAATGTTTGTTCGGCTTGTRCCTAAAGACCCTCCAGAGTTGGGATACCCAAAACTTCCCAGACAATCTTGTTTGGTGATTAGCTACCCCAAACTCACTACCTAGTGATTGAGAAAGAATCTTCCTGGCTGCATTTCAGGTCTATTCTTTCTTGCCACAGCCAGCATGGACATGGAGGTCAGATAATTACTTTCCTCTTTGCAGCTCTTCATTCAGAAGCAGTGACAGTTTAACTCCTTTGGGAGACATGGTTGCGCTCTTTCTCCTTAGCGCCCGCAACTGGCTGCAAGGGACTACTCCACAGTTTAGGAAACATAGCTTAGGGATGGCCATGGTGGAATGGAAAAGGAGCTGGAGAGAAGATAAAATCTTCTTTATGACTGAACTCAGTCCTTTAGTTTTCTTCATCCTGCTCATTCTATCCCTTTCAACTTACAGTGACTTATTCCTGTAGATAACTTCATACCTAAACATCTGGCTACAAGAGCTGCAAGAACACTTAACTCTCATTTAAACTAAAACTGTAGCCTTTGCAAATATTAAACTCAACAGCCAAAATAATAAATAAATCCACAGGTGTATGCATATAAAACATGAAGCTGGTTTTACCAGCATTTTGTTTTTTCTAGACACTCTTTAAATATCTGCAAGTCTCCATTAATTTTCACAATAGTTTCTGGGAGTACCAACATTTTTATTATCCATTAAACAATGTGTTAACAATCATATTCCATTGGTGCATTTATAATTTAACAGTTATAACTTGACAGACTTCATAGTAGGCTTCACAGCATTTACCAGCAGCCACCTGATTTTTTTGATCCATTGCTTTGAGTATATTGGCAACTAGGAAACACTAAGTCTGCATTTCATTGCAAATGATTTAAAATTATACTCACTAAACTGTGGCCCACTCTCAGGCATTATCATTACCATTACAGAAAAAGAAAAGACTGTGTGCCTTGCTGTAGAATAGTCCTAGAAAGGCTGTCTTAAAAAACAAGAACAGTAGGTTAGGCAAGAACACCTTTTTTTTCCAGGCAGCCAACTCCCATGCCACTGTCCAGTGCTCTCCTGTTGGTTTGGTCTGGTTTTTGGTGTTTGTGACAAAACATAAGAATTTCCTCATTGTGGCTATCCATTTTAAATTAACATAGCTTTGTTCCTACTACCCGTTTTTTTCAGGTCCTATGTGAATTTCCTGTATTAACATATCTTGGCTTCAAATTTCTCCTACTCTAACACCTTTCTTCCTCACTCATTTCAGAAATTGTTGCTCAGTCCCTGTTTCCTCTCCCTGTCCCTCCCACTTGACAGCACCTTACCTCACATGATCTCCCCMGTCTCTCTTTAACTTCATAGTAATGTTGGCCCTTTGGACTTAAACTAAGTTCCCATATTCTGCATTTTCATCCTTTTTCATACCCACGAGAAATGTTCCAGTTCTGCATGGGGGCATGTAGTTCCTGAAATTTGTGTCCTACAATTTCATAACTAGTCTTCTTTGCTGAAATAACTGAAAAGATGTTAAAACATCAAGTTGTTTAGACTCAGATATTAAACTTGCTGTCCATATTTCTTGAGACTTTCAATTTGGTGGGACTTGCACCAACATTTCATGTGGGTCTTCTTCATTTGCTTGGGTTTTCACATTTGGTACCTGTTGTAGCCAAGCAATCCAACAGACATCTACTTCATTCAGTATCTCATCTGGTCTGGCCAGCACAAATAGACATAAGACTCTGCTCAGAAAAAGAAATTTAATTTGGCCTTTACCAAAACCTCTCAAAATTCCCTCCCTTCCCCCACTAGAACTAAACACTCAGTGAACACAATGAAAAACATGAACTTACTGTATATGCACAATTTGCAGAAATAAAAGTGATGGACTGTTCTGTCAGCTGATGTAAATCAGCATGGTTTGCTCAGAGGCAATAGAGCCTCATTAAGGTCATATCAATAAGGAGTCAGTCTCTGCATTTGCAACATACTTTTCAAGTCAAATCCACTGGATCTAAAACTTTGCAGTGTCTTCTCTGTTCTTGCCTTAATCTTTTTCCTGACATCTGATCGTTCCACAGTCAATGTGAGTAACCTCCCAGCTGCAAACACTGAGATCAAAGGATGTGCTATTGCCAAAAGATGTTTGTTAACAAAACATTAAGATGTTTTGCTCTGCAGTTCCAGCTCTAGGTGGCTGAAACTTTTAATGCCTTCCAAGAAGCCTAAGTTTCTATTTAAAATCATGGAAACAACTGACATGTAACAGAGCTCTCATAGATAGCCTAGTGTCTCTATTCATAGCTAAAACAAAAGGTATGTTTTGAACAAGAGGGTCTTGATTGCTGTTTACTAACACTGGGACTTGTAGAAAATGTCACTGTTGCCAAGTAATGWGAGTCAGAATTTACTTTTCTTTCTAGATTCAATCCCTATAAGGAAAGCTACTAGAAACAACGGTAGCAGGGAAACTATGCAAAAGATGAGTAGTATGTCTGTTATCTGTACTAAATTTTATGCAAATTCATTTATCTTTGTGGGTTTATTCCTGGAACACTATGCCAAATATTTAGAGTCAAGTTTTTACTAGGAAACTCCTTCAGATTAAATGTGCCCACTTCATAAGGATTCTCAGCTGTCTTTATGTTGGGTTCTACCTAACAAAATCTAGCTGTTTTCTTAGGAACGTGTAAAAGTAGACAGGAATTTATTTATGCCTCAAAGTTAAAATGGACATTCTGTCTAATTTACAATAGAATATTTCTGTGCAAATTCCAAAATTACAGCAGATCCAATGGCATTACAATCCCATTGTATGTAAAACTGTCCTTTTATGTGTATTTCCTTATTCTAACATTGTTTCAATTTCTAATGTTGCAAGACTTTCTACTAATGGTCACATTGAAATCCTGTGTCTTGAAAATATTTTCTTTTAACGTTGAAGTAAAGCTTATAAAGCTAATGTACAGTCTTCTGCATTCTACAAGTGTTTGTATTCTAGTTCAGATTCATTTGTTGTAGGTACTGAACATATGTAAATATATTCATTGTCTAAATTTTGGTAATTATAAAACTTCATGAAAATTTAAACTGATGCAAAAGCATGTCAATTATGATCTAGACAAATATTCTCRAAAAATCTAAATAGATTTGTCTTCTACTGGCAAGATAAGCCTAACAACACCACATTTAAGACAGCTACTGGAGATACGACATGGGCAGCTTTTTAGATCAGGACTTTGATGTTTCTTTGTATTTCCAGTAAAAACTGGTGGATTTCTGCCTGCAATTGTATGAACTTCTGAAMAACTTCACATTAGATAAATGCAGGGTTTAGATTCCTGATGTACCATTTAGACCCTTTATGGATTCAGTTTGTGATCCCTAAGCTCATCTTCAATTGTTCTTCCCTTCATAAACACCGGTCTTCAAAGGACTGTGTTTTGAAATAAGGATTATTTGACTTTGGGTTCTGCTTCTGTTCAAGGGGATGGGTCATCCTATGACCTTGCCCACATTTTAGCGAAACTCACATTCTGGTCTTTCTAAAGAGATAATAATCACATCCTGCTAAGAAGAACTCTCTTTTTTGCTTGAAGTAAAGAACATGTTAATACTGTTTCACTTGGTACAGTCTTCTCTTTCTTTCATTTCAACTGCCATTCATCAATGTCCTCAAAGTACTACAATTCAGTTTATTTGTGGTATTAGGACTCCTTCCATGTAGATTACGATAATAAATTTTAGATGATCTGTTTTCAGAAGCAGAGATATTACTGCCTAAATCTAACAGGGAGGAGAACCCTTGTAAAAAGGAGGAACTCTTGTTTTAAAAGGTCCTTTGTTTTAAGTACTGGCATAGTTATTAAAAAGGTTGAATTTATGTTCTTCGAATTTCCTTAGATATGTTAGAACTTTGTAAATGAGGTTCAACGTGTTTCCAGGCATTCATGTATTTGTTTGTTAAGGCTGTTGCATACTGTTCAGCAAAGAAAGCACCATTTCATGCTTAGCTGTCAATATGCTTCTGCTTTCTGATTTCACAGAAGATTTGAAAGTGGTTAGCTTTGGGTTTTTATTATTTTAGGTAAGAGTAATTTGTGTGTGTGTCCGTGTCCTAGGATGGTAGCTATTGCATTAATTTTATAGTTGTTGAAGCTGCTTTTACCTAGTACAGTAGGATATTACAGTTAATATACATATAGCCGCTGTGAGATTTGTTTTCTACTTTTAAACCATTGTTAATCCTTTAATTAAATCAAACTTTATGCCCTTGAAAAATTATCCCTGCAACAGTGAAAATTTCTTGGCAGAAAGCCTTGCCATGGGAAAAATGTACAGAGGTGATTATCTGTTCTCTTAACTAATCATTGCTGTTCTAAAGAAGAAAACACCATATCTTTAGCAGAATTGTGAGGAGTGGAAAACAGTTTCTGACCTTTCTCTGACTCTTTTTTAGGTCCAAGGGAAGTCTGCTCCACTGCCATGGTGGATAAAATGAAGGTAAAGGAACCCGAAATAGAAGTGTCAGCTAGTGCTCGGCAAGAAAATTGGAGGTTACAATGTTCCTGCTGGTGCRACTAGTATATGAGGTACATTAATAGAAGGCCCTCGACTTTCACTGCTTTCCGGGATAGTTTATGTCTATTGGTTCCTTTTCCCTTCCAAGGAGCAAAGGGAAAGGGGTGTTCCTGTGGACTTTACCTTAAAGCTACAGACATATTGCTTGAYCAGAATGTCTTCTCAGTCTTCAGAAATCAGGAAACTTGATCTAGCATTTGAACCATTTTCAGAAAATAGCTCTCATACCCAAACTTTTTTTTAGTTGTACGTCAGTGCTGCCTTCATTATGGTTGAAATTAAGTGGCAATCAGAGATAGGCCCTTTATCAAGCTTCACACGCCAGCCAAAGACATATACATATTGAATTTCCTCTTTAAGGCCCATGGAGACATTTCATTATAGGTATTCTTTCCCTGCCTTCTTTGTCGTCTATTACAAAGCAATGGATTACCTTGACAACAGCCACCTGAACTGGTAAGCTTTTCCTTGTAATTTTTTCTTTTTTGGTTCRGAACTGCAGGTTAGGGTCAAGCCATTCTGGGGCCAGAGTAGACTGTAAAGAACACCCCCAATGGATTAGTCCTAATTTATTTGACCCAGGTGTTCCYGTAATTGTGACACACTGAAAAATTTCGCAGTGCTTTAATGGCCCTTAAACTTACATTTCCACCTGCTCTTTCTGGCAGTGTGGCATTGCTCATGTTCCTATGTTCCTTTGTTTATTTAGGTGTGTTTCTTTGTTTCTGTATCTAATTTAGCACATTTTAAAAAAGAGGGCATAGTAAAATTTAAAAGGCTGGTAGTGAGAGTTTCTCACATTACCACCACGTGCACTACTAACACACAGGTGTACACCAGAGGAACAGGTAAAGTATGGTGTGAATGATACCCATAATGAATGTTTCCCCAGATGCAATTAAACATCTGTTATATACACTATGTAGCTCATTTCTTTCCTGCATCACTATCAGAATAGGTTAAAACAGAAACCCCCAGGGAGTTCCCTAAAACTTGCATATATCCACCCATGTCTCCTTTGCTGAGCTGAAAGACAGCCTCATTTCGCTAAACAATCTGACAATATATCTGTCAACTTCAGCAGTAAGATCTTTAGATATCTAATGCCAGAACCTGCTTAGAGTTATTCTGTGGTCTATGCTCCAAAGAAGACCAGTTCTGTCACATTTTGAAGATTGTCCAAGCAGTTCATAATGTGGTTGATGTGAACAACGACACTTTCATCAGGAAAGCAGGGAAAGAAACCAGGCATGAAGAAAATTCAGGAACACAAGAGGGAAGGCTAGCAAGCTGAAGCCTAAAACACCCACATTAGGCTAGAATGTTTTTCCATAATGACTGTGAACCRAAGGGCCTGGAAGAAGCCTGCCTGTCAGTGTCTTACTGAGCAACCTTGCATAAAATAAGTCTCTGTGTAGTCTAACAATTGCTTACAGCTGGCAGATGCTAGAATCTGCTTATTTGTAATGCCCTGCACCTGTTACTTCCCAAAAATGGTAAAAAACAGCAAGAATCAAGATTATCTTCTTGCAGAATTTCAAATACACATCAACTTATCTACTAAATTAATTATGTCTTTTAATCTTAGGGCATTCTGTCAGATCTTTGGAGTACAGTATTGCTGGTCATTCTCATCGAGGACAATTTCTTCCATTAAGCTCAACTTGGGCAAAGCACTTTATAATAAACCCCAGTCTAACTAGTGGTTGATCCTTGCTTCAAACTGACCTTGGCTGTACTTATATATGCTTTTGTTTTGCATTCTAGCCTCTCTGTTTTCAGCAGTATCTCACCGTCACAATCTTTTCAGGTGTAACCAGCCTGGTACATTGACTCTTAAATCCTGTTCCCATTGTACCATCCCAAATCATTCCATTTTACATCTTTCATCTTTCAGAAAACTCCCTTCTCTTCTTCCTTCAGCCTTCTCTAATACAGCTGCTCACAGTTCATRAGGAGCCGTTGGCACTTGATGCTGCTAAATGTATGTAAGAATTTGCTCACAGCCTCACCATGGCTGCRTTTCAACACTGTAACTGTTTATTACCTTACCGGGATTCATCTGCTTTGTCATCTTGGCATTTATGAGTCTGAATTGACCAATGTCCAATGTAATGAAGAGTACCATCATTTATTCAAGCATGTCTGACGCTTGTACAGTATTATCAGTGAGCTAAGGAGTTTAACTCTAGATCATCCAAAGTCATGCCTTCCAATTCATCTAACCTACTTAGTATCCAGTTTAAGAACATGTTGAAAAGTGACCATGTTTTCATGCCTTTTTGTTTCATACCAAACACTGACCTGAAGCATTTGTTTAATTCCCATCAGTTTTTGTAACACAGTACACATAACTTTTATAAATGTTATTGTTCCCTGACTGTTATTGCAGTATGTTTTTTGTATTATCCATCATAGGCTCCTCCGAAAGGAGTCTTTGTAAAATTAATGAGAACATCTTTTAGTCCTATTTTCTTTCTTCTCTCTCCTCCCCTCAGTTTTTGCTGAAGTATGACATTCTGGCTTGTGGCCAGAAATTCACATGCATTTTTCCAACAAGTTCGTGTCAGTTTGGTSTTTCAATCTTGTAACTTTCTGAAGATGTAGTGGAAAAAACACTGAATGAGACAAAACACATGTAGAGAACTGCAAGCAAAAAATACTACAAATTTTTTGTAATTCCTTGCTTATGGTTATTTCCTATTAACATAACCTCTGCCATCACCTGCACTTACAGAAATGGAAGTGCAGTAGAGCAGAATCTATGTGGCTAAAGGAAAAAATACCAACAGCAGTTGRGTACACAGTAGCACAAGGTACAGGCCCATACTTCTTTTAGCACCAGCTGGGTTGAGTTTTTTTCTCTGGTTTTAAAGTTAGCCAATGCGGACTCATACAATAACCAATAACAGATATTAAGAAACTCATCACATAGCAGGAAGCATGTGATATCTTCAGATGGCACACTTKCAGACCATTCCACAATTTTTTTATATCAAGGAGAAGATGTTGGCAGGAGGGAAGTCTGTGAAAACTACAAGACTGCATTAAACATCAGTCCTGTTCTCTGCTTCATTGGACAAATTTAGATTCTAGTGCCAGCAGAGAGAAAGCAGAGGTGGATTTAGGACATACTATCTAGAGAGTAGTTATCGTCCCCTTTTAAGAGATTACATTTGGGTAACTTAGCAAGTAGCACAACACTATTGGAGCAGATCTGTAGAGTACAAGAGTTGCTACTGAGGGTTTGATGCAAGTAATGTRTGCATTTCAGGATTTTCTATTACTTTGTATGGGCTCAGCGCTGGTCTCCTTCTCTGACCACCCATTTGGAGCTAGTGCATCTTCCAGAACTCGTTTTACCTGAAGGGAACCTAGTTCACATWGCGGTCTGAGACCACCTTGCAGAGGCAGCCAGAGCCCAGCTTGGGAGGAGGTTCTGCAGAGTTACGCTGAAATGCCCCCCTGATCCAGCTTGTAACATCAGTATGGACAGCTCCAGAGAAAAGTGAAAAAGTAAAGACCTGTACTAGAAATAGGAAGAGAAGGGCAAAATATAAAGACATTGACCATGGGCAAAAGGAGGACAAGATTGACCATGGGGCTAGGAATTTAAGTATTTCAGCTAGTCAGAATTCACAAGGGGTTTTTTGTTTTCTTTTTCTTTTTGKTTTTTTTTAGTGAGAAACTTATATCCTTCATATAATTAGATGTCTTGTGAAAGTTTCTTATCTCTTCCTTCTATTTTTGTAAGAAGAGCATACATAAACTATGCAACAGTCATGGAAGGGAAAAATCATTTTTAGCTGTGGTACTTTCCCCTTTTGTGAGAACTTTTCTTTATTTCCTCTCTTGAGCCTATTTTCCATTGCAAAAGTGAAAAAAAGGGAAAGAGGAAGAAGAAAATAGTAGGCAGAAAAATAAAAACACAAAGTTTATTTCTGGGGGGAAAAAAATGTAAGCAAAACTTGCAAATTTCTATAGAACGAAACAAAGATGTTTCCCTTTAAAAATGGTAGATCCTGTCCCTATGTTGAAACAACTGTTTTCATGTTTTAACCAGTTTGGACTCCTCAAGTTTCTAGAGTGAGTGTGTTTGCAGGTGGGTGATGAGAGAGGGGGAGATTACATTTTATTGACATTCTTTTGCCTGTCAGTATATTTTTTAGTCCCCGTAGAAAAGTCCTCMGAGAGCTTACTTTCTATTGAACAGGAGACATTTTGTATTAGTAAATGACTTGCTAGAAATCTGAATGAACTTTATCTGAATGAACCTCCTTATACTGAGGACCTCAGTACCAACTGGGTCCTCATTCATATCGTTAAGCTTTTTTAATATTTTCACAATCAGGCTGGCAGATGTCAGTGTGCTTAATGCCTCAGATTTTTGTCCTTCAAACAGTACCATCTTCTCTGACATATCATATCCTATTATCTAAATGTGTATGAACTGTTTGGTAACTCATACTCTCAAGGGAAAGAGTTAGGGAAATATTTACAATTTTAATGTTGGATTCATCAACTTCTGTGTGTTTAACACTATAATCACCTTGACAATCCATTTGCTTTTGCTTTAGAATAGCTACATATTCTCACACGTAAATAAATAGGTATCAGCTTATATGATATGTGCTAAATGGTGTACTCACAATGTTGGCCTTGTATCTCTGACTGCTGTACTTGCCATCTGTCTGCTAAAATATCCCTTTAGGGCTGATGGGATTGAGTAACTTCAGAAAAACTTTCTTACCCCCTTGAAAAATGGAATTTTATCTCCTCATCTATTATCTTTTTCTCTCAAAATTATGCTGGCTTAATGCTCAGATAGCCAACATTCAGTCCTAGGCTAGTAAGCTTTTAAATTCAGATATCTCACGATACTGTTGAATTGGAAATCAAGACTTCATGGCAAATGAGGAAAATAAAACTCATTCTCACAATTTCCAAGGAGCACTAGCACTCCTAGATTTTTAAATAATAACATTCTTAAGCATATACAAGTTATCTAAGGTCACTTTTGCAATGTGTTAAATATAATGTATGATCTTCCTGCATGCCTCATCAAATTGAATGCATGCTGATAAAGAAGTCTGGCTGTAAGAATGAGGCAGTATGGAAAAGAGTGCCAATAAAAAAAGAAATTAATCTTCTGCAGTTTCTAAAGCTTTGGTATTGCTGCATAACACTCTCTTATATATTCTATGTACTTGTATGATAGAGTTCTAGCAGTACTAATTGCAGATTTAGACCAAAGAGCTCCATCCCCTCACAAATTATTATCCATATGTATAATTTGCTTGTACTTGTATCCGGGAAAGCTATTATGATATGTGCTTTTTACTTTACARCTCAAAGAAAGAAAAGAGAAGCTCACAGTCCATGCACCCGTACAGTTACAGAGCTTGGCAGAAATTACCATTATCCTACCCCATGTATAGAGCTTTCACTGAGAGCTCCCTTCATCCAGTAAATGAAGATGAATGCTTATTAGGAAAAAAAAGGCTTGCTGTGATCAACTTCCCAAAAATAATCAGGGTGAGGCACGCAACCTGAACATTAGGGCTCTTAATGGCTGCTTTGGAGTGAACTGAGGAAGGCTAAGGATCCTTGGCTGCTTGCACTGAGTCATAACTTTTTAAACAAGGCCCTAAGTCAGAGCTATCAGTCCTGTGGTGCTGTTTTCCTGGCTCATGATAAGCCTGTCTCTTTCTATCCCAGGCTTGGGCCTGTGATTTAACATAGCAATGACAGCAATTGCTAGCCCCAAAAACATCCTTAGCAACTCTCATCTAATACAAATCACTTATTCTTTGTGAAAGATGAGTGAGTCATGCAAGTAACAGACGGCACATTAAGAGTACATTGTTAAAGTGTGCTTTAATTAGTTATGTGGCATATAATGATGTGGGGTCAAATAATAATTTAATTTTTGTACACTATCCTTTTTTTGTACATTACCAGTGGACCACCCTCTATGATGAAGGATCTCCCAATAACATACAGGATACTTACTGCAGAACATGAGGAAATTCATTATTCTTTTTTCACAATAGCTCTTTACGTGTTTTTAAAGTCTTTTTTGTGTTATATAAGTGACTTTGAAAGCTGTGGCCCAAACCTTTGTAAAATATCATTGGAAAAAAGAAAACAGATGCAAACCCCATGCCATAAAATTAAATGAGCTTTTTTAGACAAAGTATAACATACCACTTAGCTATTAATTTTTACTTCTACATCATAAAAGCCTGAGGCTATCCCTTTACATATCTCTAAGCATAGTGAAGTTGGTTCCCGGAAGAAAAACCTTTGGTTTATTTTTGTTATACCAAGTAATGTAATAGTGCTCTGATTTAAAAAAAAAAAAAAAAAACACCACTCTAAAGCGGCTCCTTATATAAGATGGATTTACTTTAAATAGTACAGTAGCACATAAGGAAAAGCATTTTGCAAAAAATGAAACTGTCTCCCTCATAAAATAAACCTGCAAGCAGAAAAGTCRGCAATAAACTCTGAAATTTAGCTCTTCAGATTTTGAGCTGAAGTCCTCTCCAAGAACAGGAGATTATTACCTTATAATCAGATCAGAATTAAGGATCAGCCCACTGAAATCAGGGGGTTATATCTTTGATGCCAACAGGATTAGATTTTTATACATCAATCATTCTGATGTTCACATTCACTTTATTTACAGCACTTTAACAGGCTGAAGAGCAATGTCACAAGAACTTGGAGATAAACCTGCAAATGTGTTGATTTCAGCTTCCGCATTAGATAAATTTGAAGCTACCCACATATTTGTACACACTATTCACTCAGACTCTAGAGTTTTGTATAGTATTGTAMCAGTCCTTACTAGGACAGTCATATAGGTGACATCCCTGTGACCCCGCAGAGAACTGGTGGCTTGAGCAGAACCCTGTAAAGGTGCAAGGAGTCACTCCCTGTAGAGCCAATTACAGGAACTGGGTCCTGGCCAAGAAGGACAAATCATTATTATTGTATGTCCTTAGGAAATGAAGGCTCACATTTGGTCATTCTTATCAGTGACCTTCAGTGTCAGTGGTGGAACTGTATGGAGATTGACAAGGTGTCCTCGGAAGGGTTCTAGAAGATGGAAATCAAGAAATTATAATACTTTTGTGGTATTGGGAGCTCTCTTCCCCCAAGGAATGTGGCAGGCTTAGCTTCTTTCCAATGCAGTTTTTATCGGACACATTTCTTTTTCTTCTCATTTAATCCTTTGTGAGATGTCTCTTTGACTGATGTCTGCATTTGAATGACTCTCCAACATTCAGACCCAGCATAGTCATGATGAAAAGTTGAATACTGACACTGCCAACATGGAAATCCAACTCCTGCCATAGTAATCCTCACATGTATTTCCCTCATGTACAAAGTTTGCCATTGTCTTCCACACTCTTATCATCCTGCTAGACTAATAGTCTAGAGTTTAATTTCTTTATAAATCAGCCTGGATTCTCAAACTGTCACCCTACGTATCTTAATATGTGAAAGCAATAAAGAAGCTTCTTACCTCCTACACACTATTCTGTACTTGTTGCCACTGTGCCAACAGATCCATTTTAGAGTATTAGTCTTGACACATAGACCACTTCATAATCTAAGCTGTAATTATTTGATTGATTGCTTCTTATGTTTCTCCCTAAATGTGATGCCATCAGAATCTGGTGATAGGAATTTTCTCTCTGCAGGAACTATGGACTTGGGACCAAGACTCTTACATGCTGAACTTTTTCGTTCRGTCCTTGGGATAATTCCCACAGCAGTCATTGAGGGAGTTCACTCTTTTTCAAAGACCCAGATATATGATTATAACACATATATCTGGTACCAGCTTACCAAAACTGATTAAGTTTTTCATTAAAAACTAAGAATAATAATATCATCAAGGTTTCTGAAAACCTTACTCAACTTATAGATATCCATCCCAACTAAACATTCTGCATTCTTTCCAGTTTTATTCATTTACATTCCTTCTTTGTCTAACACTACAGCTAGTGTTTGAGGGTCAACAAGGCTGTTTTGCAGCATATACAAGAATACTTGAGTTAGAACTTTAAAAGTTCAGCATTTCAGTATCATCATTAATGTTGTTTTTTATCATTGCTGACATGAACTAATGAAGTACTAAACTAGACTTGTACTAATTCATATTAATCAAATTGTCAGTTTGGAGTGCTTATCCTCTCTCCCATTTGACTTATAGGTCTCATAATTTTCTCCATCCACAAATTAAGACATATCAGTAGTGTATTAAAACAGAGTTGAAAGTCAACTGGMTAAATTCATTAAAGTACTCCTTGTCATGATATATTTTGTAGTTTTAGTTAAAGAAAAGCCATCTTGAAAGTCTCACTCTGAGCAGTCAAAATTGAGGAATTGGTTTAAACATTAAGATGGTGCTAAGGAGGTTCAGTCCATCCTCCACCCAGGTGTTCCCTTGCTGGTATTAGCGAAAAAGCCCCAGACCCCCTGTCCATAGAGGCAAGTCAGGCATGTAATATGGTCTGGCAGATACATTAACGGAAAGTAAATATCATTCAAATCTTCTGAATATTTTGCATAACATATAGTTACAAGACCAGAGTAAAGATTACGGTTGATGTTCACACTAGTAACTAACAATGGCTAATGACCCTCCTTTTTATTTGCAGATGGGCATAGTTTTTTCCAGATAGTCATTCAAAGCATGAGCCTAATTTATTGGCCAACAGTTAAATTTGGGAAGAGCCTAACTCTGTCCACTGAGTATAAGGGAGACTGGCCTCTTAAATTAGACATCTAAAGACAGAATATCCCCGTTATGTGAAATACTAGATTAATATAGAAGGACCATATCATAGCGAACAAGATCCCTGATACATGGTAAGGATATTGACACATAAAAATCCTATGAAGTTTGAATCCATGGATGAATAAGGACTCTGGTTGTTGGGCTGGGGATCTTGTACACTTACTATTAATAAATAATTCATTAGTATGGTATAAACACAGTATTGGTTCTCAACAAGAYTGTTCTGAATACATTTCCAAAGCATGTGGTGAGGCCAGTGGCACAACTTCAAGTCAATACATCACTCAGGAGTACTGAAAGAGACCTCTTATTCTATTATTACTCTCAAATTACACTACTCCAAAAGTTAGCTAATTAGCAGCCAAGTATGACAGTTTCATCCTGTGATGGTTTCCTGTCTGTGAAAGGATATCAGTTTAAGTACTGGTTGCTATGATTTAGTACTGTATATCACAGAAGTGGGCTTCAAGGCACTTGCAGATTGTCTTCTTGAGGACTCTAAGTGTTTTGCTGAATATGTTCCAAAGAGTCTGACTTTTCAAAAAATGTGGATACTGACTTGGCTTTAACACACGCAGCAGTTTTGTAGCTTCATGATAATTATTTATATTGGTAAGAGAAAGGATGGATGACTAAACTCAGTGTAAAATAAAAACTGACACAAGCACAAACCACAAGCAAAATCCAAGAGAGTCTACTTTTTTAGGCTGGAAATTCTATGCTTGTGGTAATGAAAGAGAAAGAGCAAAGGTTGGTAGAATGAAAGAAGATTTTGAGGAAGCATACAGAAAAATTAGATTGAATTATTTTAAAGAAAGTAGGAGCTGGATGACAGAAATGGAAATGAGGTGGCAAGAAATACAGCCTAGAAAAGATACTGATAAGAGAAGGTACATGTTTCAGGAAGCTTCCAAGCAGCAGTACAGATTGTCCTTGTCTACCCAGCTTGGTTGGAAAGATGACTGCACTGACATTTGATACTGAGCAATAGCTTTTGTACTTTGTCAACAATGAAAAAAAAATTCTACTTTTATGTYGATCACTGCCAGATATAGCAGGTCACTAAAAATAAATCAACTGATTTTACTGTGAATAAATCTTATCAACTACACCAAATAACAACACTCAGTTGCCATTGAGTTTAATAACAATTATCAAGTTTCTCTTGATAGTAAATTTGGAAAATGGAATTAACTTTTAAAGAGCAGCTGAACATAAATTATACCTCTTTCCTGCCTTCTCATCACAGATGACCCTCCCTGTATTTCATTAATTGAATTATGCAATTTGCATTTGCAGAAAATTTCATCGCAAATTGTGTCCTCTATATAATCGGTTTTCATAACAGTGTTTTAGGCCTGATAACTGTTCACTGCATATTTTACAATACTCAGGTTATAAAATAAGTATTTTATGACATTTTTAAAAGAAGTAATTAACTGCATGAATAAATGGACTTGAAGACATCTCTTATTTCAGATATGTGAATTCTGATAGCTTGAGTTTTATGGACATTCCTGAAAAAATGTTCTCTTGTTTCTTTACTTGACTTCATTCGGTTTCTAAGCTGACTTAGAGCCAAAAGTGAAGCTTTGCCAGTGTTACCACTTTCCTTCCAACTTTGAGTCAAAGCCACTAAATATCACAATTTCTGTACAATCCCATAACTTTCGCTAGTTTTAGTTTTATTTGTCCAGTAATCTTGATTAATTTGTTTTACGTTAATAAATTTACTATCTAATCTAACAGATGAAAGAGACTGTACGAGTCAGTCCAATTAGAAGTGGCCTAAAACACCAGATTTTTAAATGGTCATATGGCCTTTTCSGTGCTGTGTTTTATCACTTGTTTTGCAACAAACAATCCATCCTCAGTTTAACATGAGTCGCCATAAAACAGAGAATCTAAAAAGGCAGACATGAACATGATACTAAAAAAGCGGAGCTTTCGCTGTTGTTTATTGGGGAATATTAAAAACAACTTACTGAGCTTTCAAGATTTCACTTATTTGTGAAAAATTGTTAATTTYGCTTTTTTTTTATAGGTAACACTCATTTTGGGCTTCTTACTTGGTGGCTATCAGAGCTGGAAGCTCTGTTTATGCTCTTTTTATCATCTGATCATCCTAAAATCATGCTGCTGTTTTTTCAATTATTTCCCTCAAAACTTAAGTTTTCTAAAGCTGACTAGATATGTGCTTTCCTAATAACTATCATTTAATACCATAGCATATATCTTGCCTCTTGTCTCCTATAAGGCAGCTTGTCCAAAAAACATCCCTTTGGTTGTCTCTGCTAGGAAGCAGATAAGGCTTGACAAATGGAGGTTGCCAACAATCCTTTGAGTAGGTTTAGCTGTGATCAAATCTCCAAGTACAATTATTTCTAATGTAATCAAATGGGAGTTGAACTGTCCAACACAAGTGAGCGGGACTGAATACTGGTCTCCTCATGTGCAGTCAGATGTGATGGCAAGGGTAGATTCAAAAAAATTAAGTCTGATGTGCCCAGGTTGCACAGAGCAGTTTTTCACATTGCACACACAGATCAATTGTGTAGCTCCATCCACGTTTATCTAGGACTGCTGAATATCTGGAAGCCCATCCAACTCAGCTTGTATAGTTGTTTCTGTCTAATGAAGATTGTTTAATTAATATTCTTTATTTTTCCAGCCTTTGGCCTTTATTCAAAAAAGCATTTAAACCTCCTTGAATCTAGTTGAAGCCAGCTGACATGCTTACTAACTGAGACCAGTTTTTGCCCGCCCAAGGTTTTAGGCTATTTTGAGACCATGGCACAAGAATAAATACGAGTAGTAAAAATCATTAGTAATGCATCAGTCAGTAACAGCATGAAGAGTAAACCAACAAAATTTGTTGTTCCTGACACCTTTGATTTTTTGCTCCAGATACTGTTTTTAAAATATGCCATTCTTCAAGCTACTGGATATTTCCAATTAAAGAAGCAGTCAAATAAGCTAGAGAGCCTGTTAGCTAATATCTGACGATCAGCCATACACAAAGCCTACCAAAAGCAAGTGGCTTTCATTATTTCCAATAGAGACTGAAAGTTACAGGATTAAAGAAATTGATTCCAATTATTTAGGATCCCATTCCAAGTGCATATAATAAATCAAACCATAAGTGGCATCAGCTTCACTGAAATATAGCAATCGCACGTTTACCGCAGAAGAGTATGTGCTTAGCCATTGGCAATTTCTTTTTTCAGGGGGAATTTCAGGTATGTGATGGAATTCCAGCTACTTGTAGAAAGTCCAGCCACATGGTCATAAATAGCATTTTGTGGCATGTAAACTTTGGATGACTAAGATTTGGTTATAAAATAACATAACACTCCATATTGGGAAATCTTTTTAAAGTTGAGTGGTTCTTTTTATTCTCTATATATCAGCTTCCTAATGGCTTTTCAACAGTTTGAGCCATTTTCTAAAATTACCACAGCTGCTTCACATTAGTTATGGGGTTTTGTTGCTAAGAGACTTTCTGCTTGCTAAGTCTTACTAGATCCTTAAGCTAGATTTTTTTTTTTGTTGATTACATATTCACAGCAAAACACTATTATGAAATGAGAGCTGGTATAACTTTTCCCTCCAAACTGGTTCAAAGGGTGCAGACGCTTTCCAACTGCTAATAGCAGTGTCGTCTTAGGTGATGCTGCCTCAGTCCTATTAACTAAGCGAACCACTTTTCTGAAGCCTCCAATATGCTTTGTATTTTCCCTGTCTTTTTTCATTGCATATCCAACAGGGCTGTATTTTGTATTTGTTTTACAGTTTTGACTATAATTGTGATTACATTAACAAGCATATTTAGAAACAGAATCCAGGAAGTTCACCAGTTCACAAGAAATGGGAGGTAGCTTCCAGAAGAAGGGAGCAGCACATACCTGAGAGCAGGAAGATTTGGTGGGCTCAGTTCACTCCCGTTCTGTTCACTGAGCAGTAGCTTTCATCAAAGGGGCACATACAACTTGTTCAGTGCTACCATCTAGGTCTGACAGCTAGTTTCACTGTTTGGACCATGAGTAAATAAGGTAAAAAAACAAAAACAACAAGGTCCCAGAAGGAGGAATTAAACAGTAGGGTCCGGCTAGAATAAAGGTGATGGGAAGAGAGAGAAGTATGTGATGGAAATGGGTAAGGACTTGCAGGAATACTTGCCTCAGGAATGTAATCAGGAGTAGACCAGTCCTGAAAGAGAGAGTGAATCAAAGTATGTACCTGAACAATCCCCAAATGTTGAACTGATCTTTTCTTTCATGACAACCSAGTGCCTCCACCTCAGCTGGGCAGGGGCAGCAATTTTCAGCTGAAAAATTGGATGGTGTGTGAGACAGAGACGCTGGGCTGCCAGCTCTCAGTCCAGGAGACAGAAAGCAGGAGGAGACAGGTGACCTAGGGGAAGATTTTCAGAATTGCTCCTAGGACAGGAAAAGAAACTGCACATGGGGCTTCTCTGGATAACACTTCCACCAGAAAGAGGAATGGGTTGGCAAAATTACAATTATTGTAATACCGGGGCTTTTTTTATTGTTAGTTTTTAAAACACACCACTGAAGACTTGGCTTTGTGGTTCCAGAGTCACATCACAAAGCACATCTCCTTTTCCTGTTCCTTTTCTTCCCTATTGGGTGCTTCTTGACTAAATGACTGGTAACAAGGGGTTAATTGTCATGTAGCTGGGGAGGAGGAACACCAAGAAACAGGGTRCTTGAGAGGAATGTCTAGCTGGTACCTGTAGCCAGAGTAGGATGAAAAAGTTCATGTAATTCAGAATAATTTTATATAAGAATAATTTGAGATAATAGTGTGATTGGGAAAGAAGGTGTCTAGAAATTAAGTACAGACAAGGAAAATCAGTGATTATTATGATGAGAAACTGGAGCAGATTAAGCCCTTATACCCATATTTTCAGTTCTGTCCAATGAACTAAACAAATGGATGAGACAGAAAACATTTTTGATCTGCGATCTTAAGACTCCAGAGAGTTGAATGATCTGGCATTTAACCACCTTATTGTTTGCTGCTGAAGCCTTGATCTTGATAAAGAATTTCAAAGGTTTGACATGACAGGAAAAGGGAACAAAATGGAGTGTGAAAATAGAATATAATTTCTACCATCTAATTACAAGGGAAAGATTCAGGTTAGACATGAAGGAAGACTCTCTAATGGTAAACACTGTGAAGCATATTGCTCAAAGGTGGAGCAGAGTCTCCACCATTTGAGGTTTCTCAGAATAAGTTTGACAAACAGCTATTGGTGACAGTGGTGTAGCAGATCCTGCCTTGCAGGAGAGGAATAGCCATCTTCAACAGCACATGATACTATATCGACCCCCTTTTAGTCCAAAAAGAGAAACACTTAAAAGAGGCTCTGAAACCTACAGGGTTTTGCAGTTCTCACTTATCTGGAAAGGGTGTCGCTACTAGTCTGATCTCAAGTGTTACTATAGGGATAACCTACGCATGTAAACATGAGGCAAGAATATGTGTAGTAATTAACTCCAGGTACTACATGCAACTGAATACAGTGGAGTAGGTATTATAGATGTAAAATTAGAAGGTCAAAGCATATCATAGCCCTTAGAAAAATAAAGGAAATATTTGAAGTTAAGTAGAGCTTTTCTGTTCTAATGCTATATTCACTATGTTCATGGGAAGAAAATGGTAAAATCTTTATTCTTTTCTTGAAAAAAACTATGCTGCTGTTAATGGTAAATAGGAATCCACTGGATGAATTACATAGTATTTGGCTATGATATGATATGTAACGTTGAAATACGAACTCAAGATTGATCTAGCCTGGAATAACGTTTCAACCACTAGGGAACATGATATTTTTGCAAAAATAGACTTGTGATTCAGATAATGATATTTCCACAGTATTATTTATTTGTTATGTCTGACAGTGTGCTTGGCCCTGTAGATGACAAGCTAAAAAGTTTTCCTGCCCTGGGACTGCATAGCCTTAGGCCCCAATCCTAGAAAGATTTATGTTTGAATAACTCGAGTAATCTCACTGGGATTTAAACATAATACTGAATTTACAAAATTGGTGCACGTGGCCAATGAGTGGGATTACAGTCTAGAACATGGAAGGAAGAATGCTACATGGCATTAGTAGTTATTTGACCCACATCCTAAGTGTTTTGTTGAGCACGTTGAAAAGTTTGCATCTCTGCTGCAAGGAACTTATTTTCCAAGACGAGATAATCTGGAAGTCAGTAAAAATAGGGATCACAAAGTGGAATGACCCTTAAAAGAAACCCTTGGTTTTAACCTTACCTATCATCAGTTAAATGCTCTTCAAACATTTGATAGTTTTATTGGCAATCATGTGCCACTCAAGCGGCATGCATTACCGAGCTGGACAGGACAGCTGATCAGTCTGGATGCTGTTAGACTAACTTCTTTGAAGGTTTTTAAGAATTCAATTCCTATTCTGTTGGCACAGACTGCCTAAACTGGAAGATTCAAGCAGTGCATAACCATCCTTATTGTTAGAAAAAATGTCTAAGTTGTCTTTGAACATTGTCAGGATAATAATGAAACGTTCAGGTATACCCATGTGCATGCAAAAGAGAGTATAAAATACCAGAAATGCCACTTTATTTTTTAAATGTTTTTCTCTAGTCTGACTGAACTTGAAAACTTCTCCCTTGTCATTAAGTCCTTATGGAAAAAGACTTAGAATAGGGTSCTGTCAACTGGGGAACAATGTGATCACCTCTTTCTCCGAGGGAGAGCTGGAGAGTCTGCAAGACTAAAAGGCATCATGTGGTCATTTACACTGGTAAGCAAGTTACAAAAAGCTTCATTGCTTGCTAGGTTTTAAAGTAAGAAAGTTATTACATGAAGTAACTAAAGGGAAGACTGAGGTGGTGAACTACTAGCAGCAGTTGTCTTGATGATGTAGGGAATGAAGCTAAAAATGTAAATCAAAAGGTATGAAAAGGTAGCTTTTTATATTTCCATTAGATTGTTGTTCATTTGTCCCTATAAAGAAACTTTCTTTTTTGCCAGTGGTATGTAGGGAAAAATTAAAAACAGAGTTTTAAAAGCTAAAATTACAGCCAGATACTCTTTAATAGTACCCTTACTGTTGCTGTTTACATTGTTTAAGAACTTTCAGCTATTTGCATTCTATTTTAATTGGAGAGAAATCAGAGCAAATCCTGTTTAAGCAGCTTTTCAGTCTGTATAGAAAATAACAAGTTAGACTTTTTTCTAACATGTCATGCTAGAAAAACATGTTGCGTGCATACCATATTACAGCTGAATGCCAAAAAAAAAAGTCTGTATCACATACATTTAGGTTCTTTGGGTTTTGAGAAACCACAAAACTTTCTCTGAGGTTTTTTTGTTGTTGTTGTTTCAAAAGTTAAGTGTCCACAGCAGTATTTCTTCATGGAAATTACTTCTAACCATCACAAAGTTAGAGATTCCGGACTTTGTGCATTAGTATTCAAGAACAGTACCCAAATCATTTTAGAAAATATGCCTACCCAGGGAAGCACTTCCACCAAAAAGCAAAACTTTTGCTCTTTACATTCTAGGTTAATGGATGTTAGAGGAGAAGAAATGTGTTTTATGCACGAGGAAAATAGTACATTAACATTGTGTACTTTGTCTTCTGTGCTGAGTGCAGTACCAGTATAGATCACAATGTACACACAGGATTAGCAGGTATGGAAATAATCTTACTAACTTTCTCTCTATTCTCCATGTCAAATGTTGATTGGCTTGTAAAAAGGCAGTTCATAGGCTAAAAGCAGGAAAACTCCTAGTTTCCTACATTTTGCTGGTSAAACTGATACAAGTGTGAGCACAAGTTTCTTATTTCAAAGAAGTTGAGTTAATTAGGTTCTATAATAAATATAAATAGATCCCTACAGCTTGGTTCAGATGAAGGAAAATAACCAAACAGTTCACAATGAGTTGTCACTACTGCAAAATATTTTCCCCCAAAAACAAACCTTCAGGAAAAGGTCTTTATCTTATCATAAAATGCCAACAGTTTATTGTACCAATTTGTGTTGTTTCTGTAGTGAGACAAGCCTGTGGAAAAGTAGAACCTTGCTGCTACGATGATGACTCAGTGTAAACCTGGAATAGACAAGAGATATAGCAGCTTSCTTAAGATTTTTTTCTTGTCTAAATACAGGTGCTTTTTTGAGACAACCAGTCTTAAATTATTTTCTGTAAATGGCATAAAATTTTAAGTAAATGTTTTCACAGTACTTCGTGACAAAGAATGAGCTATGCAAGGAGAGTAATTAAGATTGAAAAACTACCAATATAATCTTCAGAAATATTCTCAGGAGTTGATACTGCAGGACACTGGTCTCACACCAAAACAAGTAAGTTTTGTTGCCAGGTAATAGAAACAAGAACTTGCATAATAATCCTTCTAAACCTATGACCATGAACCAGAGGCTGTATTTCCAATTAAAATAATGAAATAATAAAACCAATATAAACTTTTCAAGGCATTGTCTTTTCCAGGCAGTAAATTAATTACCTGAAAATCTAACCTACTTGAAACCATTTTATTTCATTCATAATCTGCCACATATTTAGATTTAAAATACTATGTGAAAGTTATCTGATCCTGAAATAYTAAATTTTTTCTCCCCTACAATGATCACATCAGTGCACATTATTTTTTTAGTGCACAGGTTTGGGTTTTTTTGCTACRTTAAATACATGGAATAAGCACTAATGAGTTTTTGCACAGATTTACAAATATTTATTTAACTTCTCATGATACTTGTACTCCTGAAACACTTTTAAACTCTTTTTAAAACATCATTCAACCTCCAGAGAAGGGTTGGAGCAGAGCATCCTTGCTAAGTTTCTGATAGATTATAGGGAAAAATGATACCTTTTCTGTGACAGAAATGCTGCCAAAAAACTAGAAAAAAATCAAATTGTGGTCAATTTCCTGTATTTCCAGTTTCACATAGAACTAGAATTTAAATGATTTTTTTAATTATATGATGATTTGTCAAAGAAGACATGGAACTTTTTTTTCTTTAACTTCAAACTTGTAAAGTGATCCCACTGAAGTGAATAGGATGATTCCCATTGAATGCAGTGCATCAGGGCTGAAACGATTGGAGTCATTTATGACTCAGCATGGGAGAAAAGAYGGGGAGATGGCTGTGACTCCACAGTTCTCAAACTGTCCTGGACTTGGCTGAAGTCAGTGCGGTCTGTGAGTAGAACAGGGTTCTGCTCATTAGGTCATAGAGGGTAGCCAAAGCACAAAGTAAAATCCATTTTTTGTTTAGTTGCTTGATATTAAGTTGCAATAAAGTTAAATATTTTTAATTAATGTGGTAATTACTGTGGGGTTTTTGGACTCCTCATTATCAGCTAAAAATAAATTATATTTTCGAACTCTTTGTTTGCAATAGCTAGTGTCTCTAGATGATCTAAGGGAATCAGTTACTCTATTGTGTTTGTCGTAAAGAGTTGAAACAAAATGTCAACTTTTTGTGATTAAGTATTTTACCGGAACACTAAATTCAGTTGTGTAACACAAGAAATTACAAGCTGGAGTTCAGCTGTGATGAGTTAAGTCTGTTTCATAAATTAATAAGCATGATTAAAAATATATCGTATTTGGATAATAATCATATTTCACTGGTGATAAATCCCATATTATGTTTCTTAATAGGCTGGTAACAGCTCCAGGTTAACCACCTATTTTTAAAGCCATTTCTTATGAAAAAATGTAAATGCCGATCTGCCTCCTGCAGAGCTGCTCATGGATAAGATAATACATAATGCCAAATATTTTTAGAAACATAACTAATGGATAACCCAAATCCTTGCCCTCAAAACAGTCTGATAGTCTTGAAAAAGTGTTGAGTACCTACATACTAGAAATCACATTTCTCTGATAATTCTGTTTCTCCCTTATCATTTCTCTTTTGAAATTTTAGAATGGTGGAGGGAAAATAAGTGTGGTATCTATGAGCTAAGACTAGCAGTCTCCCCTTTATTTCAAGGGTCCAAATGCTGATATGCCAATAACAATCTACAGAAGCCAGAAATGCAAGCAATTATATAATTTGTTAAATACTTGCCTTACACTTTATTATGTTACTGTGCACATCTGTTTGTTGACTGCTACAAGTACAGGTTTTCCATAGTTCTCCTTGCAAGTAAAATTGGCAGATCTACCAGAATTTCATTATTTCCCTAGTAATACATTACTCTAGGATTTAGCTTGAAGTCACGTACAATATCTTCAATTTCTCCTGTTGAGTGCAGGCATAAATGTTTAAGAGTCCCCAAGGATGGTGAAAGACACTGGAAGGAAACATAATCCCTATGAAGATGATGAAAATATTGAAGATCAGCCAACATAGATAATAAATAACATAAAAGAAAGACCCTGTTCTCTAATGTTCCCTGAGAGCTATTCTAAGCACTACTTATGTCAGCCATTTGGCCGGGTAGTGGAAAGGGGATTCACGTCGTCTGGATGCACAAGTAAATAAAGATTTTCATCCAAGATGACTATCATTTCATTGTAGTGCTTGGTGGAGAAATTTAATTCCATAACACTCTGATCTCCTCACATTTGGCTTCAAAATTCACAACATTCACAAACATAAATTGAGCACCCTTTTTCCACTTCCCCTGAAAGTTAATGTAGAGGATGGGGTACAGGTGGATCTAGCATCTTCAGCTTTAACAGTTTTCTGGCTAGTCCAGGGCAGGAGATTGGAAAGCCCTTAGAGACAGGCTGTGGTCATGCTCAGTCTCAGGCAGCTCAGCTTCCAGGCTCCTCTCGCCACATTACACAGGCCAGGATTCAGGCAGAGGAGCAGGAAGGAAGTCAAGGAACTTTCAAAACTCACTTTCACTATCAGAATTCTTTCAACTAAAGCAAACTGTAGCAAAATATTTCTCTTTCAATCAATTAGCAAATTTTTATTGAAAGAACACTTTAGCATCAGCTTTACTGATTTGCAACTTTTCTGAGTTCTGTTTCCTGTTTATTACAGTGTATGGGAAGACTTCCACTGTCAAAATGAAAGAGTATGGAAATAAAAAATAAAATTAAAAAAAAAAATTAAAAACCAACTATTTTAAATAAGTCTTCAATACTTCTGGAAAGTGCATTCTTAGTTCCAATGTTAATAAAATTAGGATATGCAAAATTCAAGTTTTTCCTTACAAACTTAACTTCCCTACAGTACAAAACTGTGAACAAAATATTTTTTAATAGTCTAAGTAATAGAATCATCTGACATTTATTTAACTGACTTTTTCACCAGGGCTCTTTAATGAACAAATTAAAACTTTACTTTCCTCAGTAAGCTTACTTTATTTCAGGTACCTTAAGTAACTGCACTTAGTTTCATATGATTAGATTTAAAGATAAAAATCTTAGTTTTTTGCTTGACTAGCTGACATGGTTCAGCCTGCAACAATCTTATCTCCAGTAGGACTTTAATGTGGGTTAATCAGCATAGGTTATCTTGGTCTGGGTTAAGACAATCTTTTCTTCCTCTTCAGAAGTTGCAGCTTATGGGTTTCTGACTGAGAAAGGAAGCTGAGAGATGCTTACACCAGGATGCTGCTTTGGAATAAGTCTGCTCATCAGCAAACAGAAGAACTTCAATAGGCTCTCAGTAGAGAGGCAATAGATGAGCATTAGCACTTGAGTAAATGGTATAATAGAAATTAGAGGAGAAATTGAACCCTTGCTATTTTGAGAGGCTGTAGTACAAACTGGGGGTGAACTGGAGTCCCAGATTTTGAGAGGAGGAGAAACATACTGGATAGGAGCCATTTATCTCAAATTTCTTGCTCCCTGAAGATCTCTTAATACTGACTTTTGGGTTGACTTGAACTCACAACTACAAAACCTTCCTTTTGAAGGGACAGTTTTACTCTCTGAATCTCTGTATAAATGTAGAGATGTGACCCAAAGGAATGGTTTATGGTATTGGGGTCTCAATGTCAGCTGTTGCTCAGTGTCATACAATAAATCACACAAAGATAAAGCACACACAGTCTCTACAGAGGTGGTAGGAGTCAGTGCTGCAGAGGCTGGAAGCCTTCTGATTTGAATTGGAAACAGAGTCTGTTAGCTTCCTAAAAGGAAATGCTGTGTGTAGACTCGCCCATTGAATGACTTCACTAAAATACTAAGCTAATATAATCAGAAACATTTAACTATAATTTTTGCAGAGCTCATTGATAGTACAGGCTTCCCAACTCTAAATGTGTTTTGCATTTGTTTAAAGTTTGAAATAATTGGGCCTGGTCTTAATTGTGCCAGTGCAACAACGAGTCAGAGTTCTTTTACTGCCTTAAAGAACTTTTAAAGAAATCTAATTGTCTGATTGAGTTAGTGTATGTTCTTTAAACATACAGAGGGAGAGAGAATTAATCAAATTATTTTCTTATAAATAATGGGAAAAACTTGTTCATGGCTATGGAGAGGCTTACCCATTGAAACTTTATGATTGTTCTGGAGGAGCTTTTGTGAATCAGGTGCTGAGGATTCACATTTGCTGTGCACCAACCTGCTCTCCTGCTGCTGAGCACCAGATGGGGAAAGAGCAGGTCTTCTGCATTTGCTGATATCTACAGCTCAAATCCCAACTTTTCAGAATCAAAGTCACCAAAAAGACATCCATTAGTGTCAGTTCTGTGTTTGGTTCTGATCTTCATAACTCAGGAAGGGTGCATCGTAATTAAAGATGTTAGACAGAAGGGCAACAAAAATGGCTAAGGAGATGGGACACTTAAGAGGCAAGACTTTCAAAAGGCTAGGAATCTCCAGTGTAGAGGAAAAAAGGCGAATATGTTGGGGTTCACAAAGTCATGAATTTCTTGTAAGTTAAGCAGAGAACTGTTATTCAGCTGGTCTCACTGGATAAGAATAAGGGCACTCCATGAAACTAGTATAAGGTTGATTTAAAACAGGTAAAAAGTACTTCTTTTCTCAGCAGGTAGGGAAATTTTGGAACCTATTTTCAAAGGAGGTTGTGGAGGCAGACAGTAGAAGGACGTTCAACATATTCATTAGAGGAAAACAAGTCCATAAATGGATTCTAAAATGACTGGGAAGGATGTTCTCCCTAATGTCCCAAATGCATCAATCATGGATGCTGGGAGAGCACAAGAGAAAAGGATTGCATGAAGTGGCCAGCCTTGCACTCTCTCCTTAAACACCCCATATTGCCACTTTTTGAGACAGAATACAAGGCTAGGTGGACCATTAGCCTAACCCAGTATGGCACTTCTTACATTCAGTGGTCTTTGGGCATGACTGAAGGGGGACAACTGGTGCAAAGAGTATTTTAAAACATAGCTGAAAGAGAAAATTAGTCCAGTTTTATAAATAATGGTAAAATCATTACTCCCAGCAGTGCCAGTTGACCTGTTTTCTGGAACTGCTTGCCCCATAGTCACATCTCTAGCTAGCCTTGAGGTTCTTGGGGTGATTATCTTGTCACTTACCTGTTGTCAGTTGTGCCTCTTCTGGGAGACAGGTTGCTTTCTGAACACACTGTCATGACCTGTATTTAGACAGATGAGCACGTGAGTCCTACATAAGATGTCCAGAGAAGGAGGAGAAGAATGTGGTGGTGACACCAACACTCACCAGCTGCATAATAAATAGCCTGTTGGTTAGAGATCTTATAGCTGCAGACTTGCAATCAAAGCTGTGTGCAACTGAACTGGCTCCTCTGCTGCAGGTGGATTGGATTTTCTCCTATTGAAACAGAGCCATTGTGGAACTGGGCATGAGAGATATGTGTAAGACCAGATGAAAAGCAGAAAAGCAGCAAAGAGACCTAAGGTTCTGGTCTCTGCTTCCAGTATGTTTTTGAGTTTTGTCTAGTTTGTGTCAAATGGATATTCCTTTCAAAAGGGTGGATGGGTGTCCTTCTCAGAATGGAGAGGTCATCACAGCCTGTTGTCTCCAATTTACACCTCTTTTGCCATCTCAGTTTAGACAGTCAGTCATCTAAACTCATGTAAATCTCCAGGGAGAGGAAAATGTTATAACAATGCCCCTACTCACCTTTTACATAGTATTATTAGTGAGAGGGAGAGATTAAAATTTTTAGCCAGACTAGACTAGATCTCCATGTGTTCATCTTCATAGCCAATGACATCTCTCTATGGGGAAATTTAGGTGGAATGGGTTGTTTATTCTCCTGTCAATGGCCAGGCAYATAAAATTCTTGTGAGGCAATGTTCAAGATAAGCACTTAAAATCTGGATCTGTTATTAAGAAGTAATGAAAAATCCATGGTGTTGAGACAAATACTGTGTGTATTACATGATATTTCATTTTTATCCTTGAACGTCAACTAATTGTAGTGCTTTAAGTTTCAAGTATATTTGTGTTTAGAGATGTTCTTAAATTTCACATGACAGGATTATTTTCCTCTTTTTTACTCTTTTTAAAAAACTTTTAAAAGAAGTGATTCGGGCATTTTTTTACCTCTTCCTCTGAAATCATGATAATTGCACAGCATCAGCAAAATATCTGTTTTCATCTGACCTATATTAGATATGTGGAAAAATCTTTTTCTAAGAGAATTTCAGAAAAATCTAGTGCTTAAAAGAGAACATTCTCAAGTCCTAAAAAGTACAAGTTTCTCTGTCTTGAACTAAGATTTAAATTATTTTTAAAAGATGCTTGTGAGAAGAAGAGGAGGCAAAGTCTGTTTGAAAATTAACATTTTTTCTCATGTCAATAACAAAAAAACAAAGGGGATAAAGACAATGAAATAAGGGGGTATGAAAATTCCTGTATTCAAAGGAACAGTGACTGAAACTTGTGCTGATTATGTAGCACAGATTGATCAGAAAACTTGTCTTTAGGTAGAAATTCCTTCAAAAAGGCTGGTATAGTTGATAGTTTCATAGATTATGCACAAAATCTGTTACTTGCCAAGTTTTGTATAATTTTTAGACATGTATATCTTCAAAGAATGGATCAAACTTTCAAGAAAAATGTACTGATATCTCTAAATAATGTTTTAGTAGTCTCCAGAGAACTTCTTGATAGACTGTCCTGGTTCCAGCTGGGACAGAGTTAACTTTCTTCCCAGTAGCTGGGGGGGGATGTGCTGTGTTTTGTGGTTGGTTTAATAGGAGCGTTGATGGCCCATTGATGTTTTGGGTGGTGCTGGGTGGTGCTTGCACCGGGCACTTTTCGGCCTCCCATGCCCTGCCAGGTGCATGGGAAGCTGGAGGGGGGGAGCATAGCCGGGGTGGTTGACCCAGCTGGCCAATGGGGTATTCCATAMCAYGTAAAGTCATACTCAGCAGAAAAACTAAGTGTGGGGGGGGCTCGGGGTCCCGGGGACAGGCTCTCATATTGGGCACGCGTTGGTTCGGCAGGTGGTGAGCAATTGCATTGTGCAT